>NW_020870456.1:450762-458368 GCF_003789085.1 Penaeus vannamei | reverse complement strand
CATAAAATACATATATATATGTAATTACATACAAACTGTACATTCATACATAAATGAATACATACATACATACATGCTTACATACATACATGCATACATACATATACATACATACATACTTACATACATGCATAATATGTACATACATACCATATATACATATACATATATATATACATACATACGTACATATATATATGTATACGTATATGAATACATGCGTACATATGTGCGTGTATACTGTAGATACATACATAAATGAATGACATGCTTACATACATACATAAATACAAATTATACCCACACATGTACACACAAAATCTCACATGTGTACACGTATATGAACAGTATTGTTATTATTGCTATTTCAGTTTTAATTTCGTAATTATGAAAAAATAACTTGAGTAAAAAAAATATATATATTTATTATCAAAATCATAATGCATGTGTGATTTTATTTTCCATTGGCTATGATTATTTTTTAAATCAGATTTAGAGTTGACCTTTCTGGACCTTGAATGACCTTGTTTGCCCTCATTCCTGACCATTATTATTCTCTTGTATACAGTTTTGACTTTGCTGACCCCTCTCGACCTTTCCCTTATACTCTCGGTTTATTGCCGCCTTCCCTCTTTCCAAATTCCGTTGACTTCTCTTCCTCTCTCCTTTCCCTCTTTTTCTTTTTCCCGTTTTTCTATCACCTCTTTCACCGTCCCCATCTCGTCTCTCCTGTCTTTTTATCACTGTCTTCTCTCTGTCCCTGTCTGTCTGTCTGTCTGTCTCTCTCTCTCTCTCTCTCTCTCTCTCTCTCGTCTCTCTCTCTCTCTCTCTCTCTCTCTCTCTCTCTCTCTCTCTCTCTCTCTCTCTCTCTCTCTCTCTCTCTCTCTTTTTTTCTCTTTCTCTCTTTCTCTCTCTCTTTCTCTCTTCTCTTTCTCTCATTCTTTCTCTCTCTCTATCCTCTCTCCCCTCTTTCTCTCATCCTCTCCTCTCTCTCCCTCTCCTCCTTCTCCTCCTCCTCTCCTCTCTCCTCTCTCTTCCCTCTTTCTCTCATCCTCTCCTCTCTCACCTTCCTCTCTTCCTCCTCCCTCCTTCCCTCTCTCTCCTCTTTCTCTCATCCTCTCCTCTCTCACCTTCCTCTCTTCCTCCCTCCCTCCTTCCCCTCTCTCTCCCCTCTTTCTCTCATCCTCTCCCTCCTTCCTCCTTTCTCCCCCCTCCTCCCTCTCTCTCCCTCTTTCTCTCATCCTCTCCCCTCTTTCTCTCATCCTCTCCCCTCTTTCCTCCCCTCTTTCCCCCTCTCTCCCTCTTTCTCTCATCCCCTCCCTCTTCCTTCCCCCTCCCTCTCCCTCTCTCTCCCCTCTTTCTCTCATCCCCTCCCCTCTTCCTCCCCGACAGGCCGTGGACACGATCTGCGAGCGGATGCAGGACTTCACGGACTCCGCCTACACTTCTCACGAACACCGGGAAAACATCCTTCTTCTCACGGACAGAATACGACTCGAACTCAACCAGCTGCTGCGAGTCGGGGTCAATCTGGTGAGTAAGAGGAAGTGGGTTTGTTGTGTCGGGGTCAATCTGGTGAGTAAGAGGAAGGGAGGGTGTTGTGTGGGGTTGAGGGTGAGGGAAAGGAGGGGGCAAGGGAGTAGGTAATGAGGGTGAGTGGGGACTGAGGTTGAGTCAATCTGGTGAGTAAAAGGGAGGGAGTTTGTTGTGTCGGGGTTCAGGGTGAGGTGAGTCGGGGTCAATCTGGTGAGTAAGAGGAAGGGGTTGGTGTCGGGGTTCAGGGTGAGGGAAAGGAGGGTCAATCTGGTGAGTAGAGGGAGAGAGTTTGTTGTGTCGGGGTTGAGGGTGAGGGAAAGGAGGGGGCAAGGGAGTAGGTAATGAGGGTTGAGTGGGGATTGAGGATGAGTCAATCTGGTGAGTAAAAGGGAAGGAGTTTGTTGTGTCGGGGTTGAGGGTGAGGTGAGTCGGGGTCAATCTGGTGAGTAAGAGGAAGGGGGTTTGTTGTGTCGGGGTTGAGGGTGAGGGAGGAGGTCAATTTGGTGAGTAAAAGGGAGAGAGTTTGTTGTGTCGGGGTTGAGGGTGAGGTGAGTCGGGGTCAATTTGGTGAGTAAGAGGAAGGGAGTTTGTTGTGTCGGGGTTGAGGGTGAGGTGAGTCGGGGTCAATCTGGTGAGTAAAAGGGAGAGAGTTTGTTGTGTCGGGGTTGGTGAGGTCAGGCGGGGTCAATCTGGTGAGTAAAAGGGAGAGAGTTTGTTGTGTCGGGGTTGAGGGAGTAAGAGAGTAGGTAATGAGAATGAGTGAGTTTGGTGTATGGGGAGTGCGGGTGAGGAAATGGAGTGGGGGTTGAGGATGAGTTTTAAGGGAGAGGGGGTCAATCTGGTGAGTAAAAGGAAGGGAGGTTGTTGTGTCGGGGTTGAGGGCGAGGGAAAGGAGTGGGGATTGAGAATGAGTCAAGGGAGTGGGGGTCAGTTTGGTGAGACAAGGGGGTAGGGAATGAAGGTGAGTGAGTTAGGTGTGTCGCGATTGCGGGTGAGTAAAGGAAGTGGGGATTGAGGATGAGTGAGAGGAATGAGTCAGATGTGTTGTGATTGCGTTTGAGTAGAGTGGTGAGTCAAGGAAGTGGGGATTGAGGATGAGTGAGGGGAGTGAGTTAGATATGCGGAGATTGAGGGTGAGTCAAAGGAGTGGTGAGTCAGCTTGGTGAGTCAGATGAGTAAGGCCGAAGAGTGAGGAGAATGAGTCAGGTCTCAGGTGATTGTTAAGGAGCGGTGAGTCACTTAGCTAGGTTTGCGAAGTGAGTAAACGATAAAGTAACGAGTAATGTAATAAACTTTGAGACGGAGGAAGGAGGGAAAAGGGAGAAGGAGAAGGAGAAGAGAGAAGGTCAAAGAAGGGAGAAAGGAGGAGGAAGGGGAAGGGAGAGGTTGCGGAGAGGGGGTGAAGAGGGGGGAGGAGAGAAGAAGGAGAGGGAGAGGGAGGAGGAGAGGAAATGGAGAAGATAAAGATATTAAAGATAAAGTAATGAGTAATGGAATAAACTTTGAGACGGAGGAAGGAGGAAGAGAGGAAAAGCGAGGGGAGGAGGAGGAGAGAGGTCAAGGAAAGGGAGAAGGAGAGGAAGGGAAAAGGGAGAGGTTGCGGGAGGGGGTGAAGAGGGGGGAGGAGAGAAGAAGGAGAGGGAGAGGGAGGAGAGGAAATGGAGAAGATAAAGATATTAAAGATATAGTAATGAGTAATGGAATAAACTTTGAGACGGAGGAAGGAGGAAGAGAGGAAAAGCGAGGAGGAGGAGGAGAGAAGGTCAAGGAAAGGGAGAAGGAGGAGGAAGGGAAAAGGGAGAGGTTGCGGAGAGGGGGTGAAGAGGGAACAGGAGAGAAGAAGGAGAGGGAGAGGGAGGAGGAGAGGAAATGGAGAAGATAAAGATATTAAAGATAAAGTAATGAGTAATGTAATAAACTTTGAGACGGAAGGAGTGGGTTGAGATTAAGAGAAGATAGAACAAGAGAAGAAAGAAAGAAAGATGAGGAAGAGATATCAAAATTGGAAAGAAGATGGAGGAGGAGCGAGAAGAAAAAAAAATCAAACTGAAGAGTAGATAGGAAGGAAGAGAAGAGATTTGGAGAAGGAAGTGAAAAGGAAACGAAGGAAGAGAATAGGTTTAGAGAAGGAAGAGAAGAGGAAGCGAAGGAAGAAAAAAAGGGAAGAGAAGAAAGAGAAAAGGAAACGAAGAAAGAAAAGAAGGTTAGAGAAGGAAGAAAAAAAGAAGCGAAGGAAGGAAAGAGAAGAAAGAGAAAAGGAAGCATAGGAAGAAAGAAAAGGAAGAGAAGGAAAAAAAAGAGAAGAAGTGAAGAAAGAGAAAAGGAAGCATAGTAAGAAAGAAGAGGAAGAAAGGGAAAAACAGGAGAGACAGAAAAGGAAGAGAAAAGAAAGCGTAGGAAGAAAGGAGAGGAAGAGAAGGGAGAGAAGAGAGGAGGAAGAGGAGGAGGAGAAGGAAATAAGGGCCGCTGGATCTCGAGTTAATGGTGTATATTCGCAGAGACGATGTAATTGAGCTGTTCATTTTGCGCGGGTCGGGGGGCCACGGGGGGGGAGTCAGGGAAAGGGAGAAGGAGGAGGAGAGGAAAGGGGATGGGTGAAGAAGGGAGGAGGAAAGGGAAGAGGGGGGTGAAGAGGGAGGAGGAGAGGAAAAGGATGGGGTGAAGAGGGAGGAGGAAAGGGGAGAGGGAGAGGGAGAGAAATTCAGGGAAAGGGAGAAGGAGGAGGAGAGGAAAAGGGATGGGTGAAGAGGGAGGAGGAAAGGAAAAGGGATGGGTAGGGAGAGGAGAGAGGAAGGAAGAGGGGGGTGGAGGAGAGGAAAAGGGAGGGGATGGGTGAAGAGGAGGAGGAAAGGAAGAGAGGGGTGAAGAGGGAGGAGGAGAAAGGGATGGGTGAAGAGGGAGGAGGAAAGGAAAGAGAGGGGTGAAGAGGGAGGAGGAGAGGAAAGGGGATGGGTGAAGAGGGAGGAGGAAAGGAAAGAGAGGGGTGAAGAGGAGGAGAGAAAGGGAGGGGAGAGGGAGGAGGAAAGGAGAGGGGGGTGAGAGGGAGGAGGAAAAGGGAGAGGGAGATGGGAGAAAGTAGGGAAGGAGAAGGAGGAGGAGAGGAAAAGGGATGGGTGAAGAGGGAGAGGAAAGGAAGAGGGAGGGGTGAAGAGGAGAGGAAAGGGAGAGTGAGATGGAGAGAAATTTAGGGAAAGGGAGAAGGAGGAGGAGAGGAAAAGGGATGGGTGAAGAGGGAGGAGGAAAGGAAAGAGGGGGGTGAAGAGGGAGGAGGAAAAGGGAGAGGGAGATGGAGAGGAAGTCAGGGAAAGGGAGAAGGAGGAGGAGAGGAAAAGGGATGGGTGAAGAGGGAGGAGGAAAGGAAAGAGGGGGGTGAAGAGGGAGGAGGAAAAGGAGAGGAGATGGAGAGAAAGTAGGGAAAGGGAGAAGAGGAGGAGAGGAAAAGGGATGGGTGAAGAGGGAGGAGAAGGAAAGGGGGTGAAGAGGGAGGAGGAAAAGGGAGAGGGAGATGGAGAGGAGTCAGGGAAAGGGAGAAGGAGGAGGAGAGGAAAGGGATGGGTGAAGAGGGAGGAGGAAAGGGAAAGAGGGGGTGAAGAGGGAGGAGGAAAAGGGAGAGGGAGATGGAGAGAAAGTCAGGGAAAGGGAGAAGGAGGAGGAGAGGAAAAGGGATGGGTGAAGAGGGAGGAGGAAGGAAGAGGGAGGTGAAAGAGGGAGGAGGAAAAGGGAGAGGGAGATGGAGAGGAAGTCAGGGAAAGGGAGAAGGAGGAGGAGAGGAAAAGGGATGGGTGAAGAGGGAGAGGAAAGGAAGTGGGGGTAAAGAGGGAGGAGGAAAAGGGAGAGGGAGAGAAATTTAGGGAAAGGGAGAAGGAGGAGAGGAAAAGGGAGGGGATGGAGAGGGAAAAGGAGAGAGAGTTAAAGAAAGGGAGAAGGAGGAGGAGAGGAAAAGGGAGGGGGTGGAGAGGGAGGAAGAGAGAAAGTTAAGTTAAGGAAAGGGAGAAGGAGGAGGAGAGACAGTTAGAGAAATGGGGAGAGGAAAAGGGAGAGGGAGGAGGAGATAAAGTTAAGAAAGGGAGAAGGAGGAAGAGAGAAAGAGGAGAAGAGGAGGAGAGAAGGTCAAGGAAGGGAGGAGGAAAGGGAAAGGGAGAGGTTGCGGGGAGGGGGTGAAGAGGGAGGAGGAGAGAAGAAGGAAAGAGAAAGGCAGGAAGAGAGGAAATGGAGAAGACGAAAAGGGAGAGAGAGGAGGACAGGGAAAGGGAGAAGGAGGAGGATAGGGGAGGAAAAAGGGTGAGGCAGAAGGAGAGGAAAAGAGACAGAGAGGAGGAGAGAAAGAAAGGGAAAGAGTGAGGGAAGAGGAAAGAAAAATAAATGGAGGAAGAGGAAGAGGAAAATAAATGGAGGATTAAAGGAAGAAAGGAAAAGAAAGGACAATAAATTAGACGACTGGAGGAAGACAGGGAAGGGGAAAGGGCACAGAGAAGAGAGAAAAAAGGAGAATGGAAAATGCGAGAGAGAAGAGGAAAATAAAGAGGGAGGAGGGAAGAAGGAGAAGAAAAGGGGGAGAGGAGATAAGAAAGGAGGAGATAAGAAAGAGGGAGTTAAAAGGGAAAAATATAGGGAGAAGGAGAGGAAAGGGGAGGAGAAGAAATGACAGAGAGAGAGGAGAGAGAGAGAGAGAGAGAGAGAAAGAGAAAAAGAGTGGGGAGAGGGGGAGTGGGGGGGGGGGATGAGTATGACATCACCCATCCCGGTTAATTAATTCACATTCAACTAGATCCAGGTTGTAATCCCGGGCAGATTTACCCGGGATTACGTAATAAAGAGGTGTTCGTTAGGGCGACAAATGCCCAGGTTAGATGTGTATGAATGCTGACAATTAAAGGCTGACAATTCAATGCTGACAATTAATTCGGTTTACGGAAACGGGGCGATTTCTCGGCGATTTCTGGCTTTCTGGCTCTTCGTCTTCGGTCTCGGAGGAGAGGGGGAGGAGGGAGGGAGGGAAAGGGAGAGGGGGAGAGGGAGGGAGGAAGAGAGAGAGTGAATGAGAATTTTATATTTATGTGTGCGTGTGTGTGGGGAGGGGTCTGTGTGTGTCTGTGTGTGTGTGTGTGTGTGTGTGTGTGTGTGTGTGTTTGTGTGTGTGTGTGTGTGTGTGTGTGCAGGGACGAGGAGAGTACTAATGGGGCGGAGATGGAAATAGAGATAGAGATAAAGACATAGACACTGATTGAGAGAGAGAGACAGATAGACAGACAGACAGAGATAGACAGAGAGAGAGAGAGAAACAGAGAGAGAGAGGAGGGAGAGAGAGAGAGTGAGCGAGTGAGCGAGAGGAGAGTGAGAGAGTTAGAGAGAGAGAGAAGAAATAAAGAAAGAAAAAGATAGAAAAGAAAGAAAAAAGGCAAGGAAGAGGAGGGAGGAAAGGAGGGAGAGGGGAGAGGGGAGCAGAGCAGCAGGGAGGGAAGGAGGGACCGGTAAAGACTGTGACTGGATTATACAACAAGGACATCTGCATTATTGCCAATATGCGATTCAGCGAGGGGAGGCGGAGAGAGGGGAAAAGGGGGGTGGAAAGGGAGAGAGGAGGAATGAGGGAGACAGATAAAGGGGAGAAGAGGGGACAAAGGAAGGGAGAGAGGGGGGAGGAGGAATGAGGGAGAGAGGGGGAGATTTGGGGAGAAAGGAAGGGACGGAGGAGGGAGAGAGAGGGGGGGGAGGAGGAATGAGGGAGAGGAGGGGAGATTTGGAGAAAGGAAGGACGGAGGAGGGGAGAGAGAGAGGGGGGGAGGAGGAATGAGGGGAGAGAGGGGGCAGAAGGAAGAGGAGGAGGAATGGAGGAGAAGGGAAGGGAAGGAGGAGAAAAGGGAAGAGAGAGAGAGGGAGAATGAAAGAGGAGAATGGAATGGAGAGAGAGAGAGAGGAGAAGGAAGGGGGAAGGAACCAGGGAGAGGGGAGAGGAAGGCCAGAGGCAGGAGAGATAGACAGAGGAGAGGAATGCAGAAGGGGAAGAGAGAAGAGAGGTGGAGAAGGAGGAAAGGAAAAGAAAGAGAAGGAAAGAATGGAGGAGGGGAGA
>NW_020870456.1:435762-438262 GCF_003789085.1 Penaeus vannamei | reverse complement strand
TATGTGAGGATTAGGGATCAATAATTAGAAGGGTTGGATTAGGGATGAAGGATTAGGAGGATTGGATTAGGGATCAAGGATTAGGAAGGTTGGATCAGGGATGATAATTGGGGATTAGGGATTAAGGATTAGGAAGGTTAGATTAGGGATTAGGGACCTGGACGAGTACGCGGACCGCTTCCTCGAACACAGAGCACATACAGGAGATTAGGTGAGGGTTAGGGGTGAAGATTGTGGATTAGGAGGGTTGGATTAGGGGGTGAGGATTAGGGATTAAGGGTTAGATTAGGGGGTGAAGATTGGATTCGGAATTAGCGATTAAGGATTAGGAGGTTTGGGTTAGGGATTAGGGACCTGGAGAGGCTGGAGGAGTATTGAGGATTAGGGAGGTTAATTTAAGGATTAGGAATTAGGATGAATGGGTTTGGATTAGGGGTGATGAATAAGGATGAGGTGGAGTGGATTGGTGTGAGGATTAGGGGTTAGCAGGTTTGATTAGTGGAGAACTATTCTCTCGTGTTAGAGATTAGGGATTAGGGCGCCCTCTATCACGGCGTTGGTTAAGCTCGTGTTAAGTAACGCTAGGATTGGTAAAGTTAAGGATTGGTAACGTTTTCATAAGATCACGTTACCTCAGGTACATACTAAATAACGTCACCATTTATCGTTTAAATTAAGGCACTTTAAAGAAAATGATGTTAATCATCTGTAAGTTTTTTTCTTTCTTTCTTTCTCCCTTTTTTCTTTTTTTTTCTCTCTCTTTTATCTTTTTTTTCTCTCTCTCTTTCGTTTACATTTCACGCACACTGTGTTCTTCCGAGCTAATATAATTTCCATCACCAACGGGCCCACAATTTGGATATAAATTTCGCGGGTATTAGCCACGTGTCAGAGGCAGTGTGTCTGATTCCACGTCTGGTGCATCTTCTGGGTTGAGCCTCTGACGGGAAGGCAAAAGGGAGTCTTGTTTACTACAGGTATTGCCTCTTTGGAATACATTTTGGGCCTGTGTTGGATCATGGGTGGGATGCATGTGTCGCACTGCTGGATCTCTCCTCTCTCTCTCTCTCTCATCTCTCTCTCTCTCTCCTCTCTCTCTCTCTCTCTCTCTCTCTCTCTCTCTCTCTCTCTCTCTCTCTCTGTATATATGTGTGTGGCATAAATACACACACACGTACGTACGTACACATACATGCACACAGACATACACTCACAAAAGGGATCTTAAATATAACCAGATTCTATCTTTCGCCCCCCCCCTCCCACCCCTTTCAGGTGTGCAAATGTAACAAAAATACTTTTTTTCAAGATTTGCAAATTAGGTTTTTAATTTAACATTTCATCTCCCTTTTAACTCCTTCCTTCCTTCCTGCAGAAATATCTTTACTATAATACACGTAAAGAGAAATCACCCTATTTATAGTGAAAGTATTTATTGTAACACAAATATCCCTCCCTTTCTTCACCTTCCCTTCCCGTTCTGCAGAAAAATCTCGAACAAAACAAAGACCCATCTTTCAGTTCGGCAAACAACACCATAACACACAAAAGAAAAGAAAACAAGTAAATAAATCAATAGAATAAATAACCCTATCTTTTCTCGCACTCCCTACCCCCCCCTACCCCAAGGTCTGCAAACTCCTGCGCCACATAGCCACGACGGACTCGCTGCAAGTGGCCGCGAAATACGGCGAGATCAACCTGCGCATCTACGGCCCTCAGGTGGTGACGGCGGCCCAGACACTGTGCCTGTACCCGACGTCCAAGATCGCCAAGGAGAACGTCGAAGGTAAGGCCCTCTGTCGGCCGAAAGAGACACTAGTTTGGCAAACGCGTTGAGGACGCTGCAACTAGTTCTTGGTTTTTTTCCTCCCTTTTTTGGCTCTTTTGAATAAAAATTCCTGCTCATGAGGCATTGATTATGATGATGATGATTGATGATTGATGATTGATGATGAGACGTACTTAGTTCATGTCAATTTATTTTATTTCTATTGCATTACTGTGCATCATGCCCTGAGGTGGACAGTCTCATAATGAAGGGCATTCTTCTTCTCTCTCTCTCTCTCTCTCTCACGCTCTCATTCTCCCTCTCTCACTCATCCATTCTTATTTTTACACACTCCGCTTACGACAATCCCCCCCTTAAAAAAAATACGATAAATAACCCCTCTTCAAAAAAAAAAATCTAATCAAACCATATACCTCCTTTTTTAAATCAATTACAAACAATTACCAATATTATTATTATTACTCTTATTATTTCTCTTTTTTTCTCTCTCTCTCCTCTTCTCTCTGCTCTTGTCATGCATCAGTGTTTGCTGACATGTGGCTCAATTTGGTGGGAGATGTGAAGAGTCTGACCAAGGACATTGGCGACCAGATAGCTGCCGAGAGCAAGCCGCCAGAGAAGCAAGTTTACATGTCTCTGCCTCGCCCGGGGGTAGGTTCCGCTTGCACGGCCGTCGCCCTCTCTCTTCCCTCCCTACCGCCCGCCCGC
>NW_020870456.1:428262-430762 GCF_003789085.1 Penaeus vannamei | reverse complement strand
TTGTTAATTGTCTGTATTGAAAATATGCGTTTGTTTGTATTTTGAGGTTATGTATTTGTGTTTGTGTTATAAGTTGAAAAATATTAACCCCTAAGTCTTATTAAATTTCTGTTAAACATAATTACTGTTAAACATAACTATTGTTAAACATAACTACTTGCCGTAATCTATTTCTAAGACATTTTGACAGTCAGGATTATTGTAAAATCTATAATATCCCCTAGAATGAACAGTATTTTAAGACTAATTTATTACATGGTTAATTGTAAACCCAACATAGCACTGTAGTTTTCGTGTTTATATTAACCATTATTGTAGCTAGAGAAACTGTCTTCAGGTTTTTTAAAGTGACACCATTACTGCCGATAGATTTTGAAGTAAAACAAAAAACTACAAAAACTTTTCCAGAATTGGTATCAACCGTTTATTTAGTCGAATTTTGAAAGAAAAAAAGAACATTCAAAAATTCAAATTTACGATGTCATTTGAAAGGCTATTTCATGGTCACTGATATATAACCCTCTCGTAATTACTCTGATCTATCTTCCCGCTCTATTTTCCCAAAGAAAACAACAATTGAAACTTCTTAAAATCAGGACACTGTCGTTTGGTCAATTATTTTCTAAATGTCCATTATAGTGGACACAAAACCTGGCAAAACACGCTGAAGATCATATGTTTTCCAAGATGAATGCGGTGTATTTTTGATGATTTTAGAAACAGTCGCGAATCCAGGGTGTTCCAAAGGAAGGTGGGGGTAGCGTTGAGACTGAGTAATTGGGAGGTGGAGAGGGGATGGGGGATGGGGGGTCGATGTGCAACTTGGAAGAGCCAAGTACTAAAGGTATGAGGCTGAGAGTATGTAGAGAGCATTAGAGCCCTCTTTGAGCAATTCGTGGTGAGTATAAAGTTCCGAGATCCAAAAGGGGTACAGTTTCACATGAAAATTTACCGAATATCGTACGGACATATGATCTCAGTTGCCATGTTTTGTCACTAATGTTAGCATAGTGTTATTTACATCGTTATCTAAATTATTCATATATTTCTACGTGTTATAGATTGCGAAGTTTATAACCCTTGGATCCGCAATTGGTAGACTCAAATTTAACTTGGAAGTAAACAAAAACAATAATTATTCTATCACACATTACTCTCTTTTATTCAAAATTTATTCAAAATTTAACCATTCATTTCTATTAATCTTTTCATTAATAAAAATTTGTTCAACATTCCCTCCCCCATGAAGAACCCCCCTTATTTCCCAAAGCTTTAAATGTATTAAAAACAGCATCGATGTGACTGTTCTGTGCTTCTAACGAGCTCCTTGGTGTTCACCCGTTGACAGTAACTAATTAAACACACTGCCCCAGAGAAAGTAACAGCTGGTTTCTATGTTGCATGCCCACTTGCTCCATAAGGACTGGGATCTTTTTTCTTTTTAGAGACTGAACTCACCAATTCCTTACTAATACTAACATTAACACCAGGTTCAACAGGTTGAAACGGGTTATCTGACTTCCCCTCAGAAACATGGCACCACACCCAAGCCCCCGAAGCCAACCAAGCTAGATCAGGAAGAACAAGCTAAACTTGCCAAGTCTGGCTTGGATATGAAGCTCATGGCCTCCGAGGTAAAGTGATCTAGTTTATGTATATATTTGTTTGTTTGTTTGTTTTTCTTATGTTGAAATAAGGGTACCATCGTTTTTTCGGCAAGTTCGGATTCTCGATCGGAACGTATTATCCGTTATGCCGGATCAATGGAAGTCATATGTATAAATAATTCTCGTTTGGCGGTTAAGTGGTGTTTGTGTGGGATAACTTCTAGCAATTTTAATGATTTGCTTTTAAATTCACTCCATTTTAAGTTTTTGTATTTCATGTAACAAAAGGAAAATGACCTTGAATTGTACATTTTTAGCAATGAGGTCATGCAAAAGACCTTAATTAGCGTGACTTATTATAGTAGAGGATAATGCATAAGGCGAGGATCACCGAACGCGGGAGATTTAAAATTCAAGTGCCAGATTTGAATTAATTTTGGATTTTGTTGTGCCAGGCATAAGATCTGAGAAAGCGATGCTGTACCTGTGATGATTTAACTGTTTCTGCTACTTGTTACAATTGGATTTTTTCTTTTTCTTTTTTTAAGAAGAAATGATATAATTATACGTTTTGCATTTGGTGAAAGTTATTATTATTCTATATATACATTTTTTTTTCTCATGATATAATTGCATTTCCGGTGCTGTTTAAGGTGAGATTGATTACTTCTTCCAATGGTTTTGTATATGGTACTCACGGATTTTGTCCTTTTACTCTCCTTTGTCATCTTTGCCTTCGCCTTCCCCCCACTTTCTTCCTTGTCTTATTTCCCGTTTACTCCCCCCTCCCCTCCAACCCCCACCCTCGCTTCTTTCCTCTTTCCATCACGCTTTCAATTCACGAAACCACTCTCTCCTTTCCTTTCTTCCTTCCTTCCTTTCACTGCCTCCCC
>NW_020870456.1:418262-420762 GCF_003789085.1 Penaeus vannamei | reverse complement strand
AAGCGTTGGTAGTGACACCCAAAATTATTTTTACGAGCAAAGTATTATTGACAGATCACAATTAAACAAGCTGTCTACTTTACTCAGTATGCAGAATCAGTATTCATCTTTGAATTTTGCTCCTCTTTTAAATCAGAATACCATAGAATGATGCAAATTGTTTAATGTTTAATTCAGATGTTATTCACTGTTTATATGTAATGTTACCTTTCATATCAAATATTTGCTTGTTATACTGTTATAGGTTATAAAGTGCCTCATAAATGCTGGGCTCCTTGTGCATTTCAAGGGCATTCTCTTTTGCCTTTCTTTGCGTCTATGTCATTATGAGAAACATTTAAGGGAATTTCATGTATGTTTTATTCATGGTTTAACAATGATTGTTGATTAATTGTTTTATTTCTTGATGAATTCAGAATATTACTGCATACAAAATGGAAGCACATAGTAAAAAAAAAGTCTTTAGCAATTTACAGAACCATAATGATATCTTTAGCTATAATGAAAAGATAACAAAGAAAGGCAAAAAGAGTGTTCCGAAAGTATTGTTCAGCGAGGCTTTTAATGGTATGTAAATATCATGCAGTATTGCCAGAAAAAACACTTTTAAATAGATGGTGTTTTACTACCTCACTGTACATTATCAATAACACTACCTAGGAACACAGAGATTAGCTTCTTGGGCTGACTAATACAGGACAGATTTCAAAATCATCCAATATGGATCATATAGACATTAGCCATTTTGTAGCATCATGTATAGGCTCAGAGAGAGATAAGAAACATTAGTCTTTAGAAGTAATCGATTGAAATCAATAGCATTGTATAATTGTCATAACTTGAGCAGGTTACTTATATGTAGATAGATTACATGAACTTTCTGATGAGACAGTCATATCTATTTTTCTACATGTCACATCCAAATTTGAGAGATAGAATGTAAAAGAAATTGATCTCCTTTTTTGATTGTCCCAAGCCTTGTCCCAGTTTAGAAGAAATAAAGTGTCAGTGTAACCTTTTTTTTCTTTTTTTCTTCTGATTTTCAACTTGATCTTGCTTGAAAATCTATACATGTCCTTGTTCTTAAAGCATATATAACTTGGTACATTCAGTCCTTTATGTATGAAGTTCTTCGTTAAGCATGAGTCCAGTCTGCAGCAGTATCCTTCGTAAGTGTTGCCGTCTCTCAGTAAGTTGAACTTAGAATAGGTCCTTTGATCAGTCCGCTGCTCAGTCATCAGTGGAGGAAAGATATCTGTGTTTTTTTGTTTTTTTTTTCTATCATCTCTCTCTCTCTCTCTCTCTCTCTCTCTCTCTCTCTCTCTCTCTCTCTCTCTCTCTCTCTCTCTCTCTCTCTCTCTCTCTCTCTCTCTCTCTCTCTCTCTCTCTCTCTCCATCTCTCTCCATCTCTCTCATCTCTCTCTCTCTCTCTCTCTCTCTCTCTCTCTCTCTCTCTCTCTCTCTCTCTCTCTCCTCTCTCTCTCTCTCTCTCTCTCTCTCTCTCTCTCTCTCTCTCTCTCTCTCTCTCTCTCTCTCTCTCTCTCTCTCTCTCTCTTTCTCTCTCTCTCTCTCTCTCCTCTCTCTCTCTCTCTCTCTCTCTCTCTCTCTCTTCGCTCTCTCTCTCTCTCTCTCTCTCTCTCTCTCTCTCTCTCTCTCTCTCTCTCTCTCTCTCTCTCTCTCTCTCTCTCTCTCTCTCTCTCTCTCTCTCTCTCTCTCTCTCTCTCTCATCCTCTCTCTTTGATTCTGCATGAACATTTAGCTCCGAAATCAACATTTTTAAAGCATTGATATCACAGAGGATGTCTCTCCCGCAACAGTGATGACTGGCAGCATAACCAAAAATGGCAGTATAATTAACCACTTGCCACCACACTTAACCTGCCTTTACTAACATGCCGCATGTGTCAGAGTGTTTTCCTTGTCTTTTATTTTCTGTTACTGTTTATTGTGTGTGTCTGCACGTTCCATGTCCAGATATGCATGTCTCAGTGTTGTCTTCCAGTCCGCGTATGGTGATACTGATCAGCTGATCATTTCTTCAATGTGGGAATGATGATTTCAACAACCTGCGACTCAACGGATCTACTGAACTCACTCTGGTTGATTAAAAGTAATATATTGGATTGAATAGATCATTAATTTTTTATAACCCTCCTTAAAATTATTTATATGTTCACTGTGTGTAGTATTCTTTATGCTATTTTTAAGATATTACAGGTATGCATTTTGTATATATAAAAAAATATACTGTACTTATTAATGGTGTATTGATGAATTAACATAGGCAGTGAATATAGATTAACATTGTTTGCTTTTATCAATTTCAAAAATCATCAGTAGGCTTGATTAGACTAATTTAATGCAGTAGAATCAGTCTACATAATAGAGCATTAACTTTAACATTCAAAACTGTATTTACAAGTGCTTTTTGTACTGATAAGGATATTACTAAAAAAGAAATTATATGACTTGATTTTGGTTGTATTGATAGTTTGTTTGT
>NW_020870456.1:408262-413262 GCF_003789085.1 Penaeus vannamei | reverse complement strand
AGTTTTCAGAAAAGTTTCATAGATTATATTTCATATTTCTTTTGTGAGGGTATTCAGTTAGTAAACAAAATAGGTTCTAAATATTTTAATGTAAAATTTATGAGTACTGTAACTCATGATGAAATAATTCCAGATGAAAAGTAATGGAAAAAAATTGCATTAATAAAAGATATGGTATTAGCATAAGATGCATTTTCCTTTTATTTATTATATATTTATTTTCCAATGAGTCATTTTCCAATTCTTCTAGGCTTCCATCAGAACTAGTAAGGAAAAGTGACGTAAAAAAGTGATTGACGTAGAACAAGGAACGTCAAAGGTGCTCTATACTGTTTCCCAGTCAGCTTCAATGTGGCCAGTAGTGTAAAAACCATGGAATAAAAAGATATGTTTAGAATAAGAAATAATTTTGATTTCCTGAAGGCAAAATGTAGGAACAATAGTGGTACATTTATTACAAATTTCATTGGTTGTTTTATATATTCATTTTATTTGATTTTGTCAATCACACTGTTCATTTTATGTGCAATAGTATGGAAAAATGTATGCAATATATTTTTTTTCTTGATTTCTTTCTTTGATCAGAGTGTTACCTTTAAAAAGAGTAAGTCTTACCCATATGTTGCTTCCCCATTTTTTAACATACTCATTTCCTTATTTTATTATTTAGAGGAGTCTCTTGTATAATATTTCTCAGACACCTCAATTTATACTTAGAGTTTGTTCCCCCTTGTGATAAAATGCTTTTGAGAATTATACTTTCTATGAAGAATTATGCTTGCTACAGAGGCTAGGCGGACGATGATTCCATATACTGCAGTGACCTAAAGAACTGCTTGCTTTTATTATTCGAGCAGCCTGAATAATTCACCATTGTGTGTTCATTCATACCTCATGCCATAACGTGCATTAAGTTGGTCATGGCACTGCAGTTGGACGAGGATCGCATTACATTTAAAATGATGAAAAGAAGGGCCGCACAGACTTTTCTTGAATTGTTCTGACATTTTTTCATTCCGCATGAGCAAATCTGGAGAATTAATTATGTAAGGTTTATAATAGTATATACATGCATCATGTGTGTGTTTGTATGTTTGTTTGTGTGTTTGGGGTTGTAGGTAGGTGTCTGCATGAGTGTTTGTCCAAGTATGTTTGTGGATGCAGATGCGTGCATTTGTTTCATTTTGCACTTGTGTGTGTGGGAGGATATGTGTATGCATTTTTGTCTTTGTTGGTCTGTTGTATGTGAGAAAGAGAGAGAGAGACAGAGAGAGAAATAAAGAATGAATGATGTGTTTATATGGGTTAAAGAATGACATTTAGATATCGTATTACATTTTCCCTCTTTTATCTGATGTCAAAGTGTTAACTGAATCATTGATCAATTCCCAGAGTGATGAAAATCAAGGGTTAAACAGTGGTAAACACTGTGTATTCATTTCAAATAACTTTGGCTTTATTAATTTTTGTCTCAGTCTTTGTTTCTAATAGAATTGTGTTATATAATGGTAACTCAATGTTTATATTGCAGTACCTAATAATATTGTGATGCTGTTAAAAGGTAAAGTTGTATACAGCATATATTTTAAGTAAAAGCATTCCTGGCATTTTGCCAATTATGAACATAAGGTCTCATTTATAGTATGGGAAGAAATACATAATTATATGTTTTTATGTTGCCCTGACAACTGTAATTTAGGTTACAGATGATAGAGAAAGCGAGAGAGAGAGAGAAAGTATGAATGTGTGTGTGTGTGTGTGTGTGTGTGTGTGTGTGTGTGTGTGCGTCTTCATTTGTCTGTCTTCATATTCACCAACATATTTGCATATCTATATTTATTTATCTATATATTGATATTATCATTTAGTTACCTATACTTTAGATTTTCTTCCCTTTTTGTCTCTATAAAAATGTGATATTCATCTTTACTTTTCCAAAAAAAAATGATGAAAAGAAAAAAGTAGTATATATAGTTATATTTGCATACATAATCTTAAATTGGAGTCCAGATTAGCATAAGAGAATGGAAATGAAGCGGAAAACATAAGCAAATATAGTTCCTTCTCACGAGATAACATAGAACTCTAACCTTGAATGTCTGTGCTTGTAGGATGCTTGTGAGTGAGTATCTGTATCTTAAAAAATAAATAACTAAATAATACTAAAAAACAAACAAATAGAACAAAGCTTTTAAACAATAGCTGTTTAGTAAGGCTCTGTTTTTATTCTGTGACAAAAAGTCATAAAAAGTAAAAAAAAAAAAAAAAAAAAAGAGTTTTAGAAAAAATAAGGCAGCATTAATATTTTTTAATGTATGGAGAGTTTGAAATAAGTTGCTGTGAACTTTGCATGCCTAGAAATTCACATCAGCAGATTTTTCTAGACGTGTTGTGTATTGTGCCCTATTTAGTGAACCCTTCCCCCTGAACATCTGCCCTAACAGAGATATAGTGAATAAAAGCTGTCGTAACAAAAGCCTCTCTGCACTGCATTTGGATGGGACAGTTGAAAAATAATAGTGGTAAATAGACACCTGATACATTTTCAACAAGCATGTCAGCAATAAACTTACATTTCATGAAGGATTTTTTTTTTTTTTTTTTTCTTTTCTTTTCTTTTCTTTTTTCTACTTGGATAAAAATGCAGAAAAAAATAGCAATGATAACAAAGCTCCATATCATCCAAATATATTGCAGTTTAGCATGACCAAGATTTACTATATTTCTTTTACTACAGAGTTAAATTTAGGCCACATGTTTCACCCCCTAAAGGGCATGACAGTGTTTTGCGAAGTGTTTTATATAGGATTATATAGCTTCGTAGAAATAAGAAAAGGACGCAGAAAATGGAGAAGAAAAAATGCCTATTTTCAACTTTATATTTAAGCACAAGTTTGTATCACTGCATCTGTCTTCTGTATATGACTGCCTATACTGTGCTTGAGTATGTATGTGAATACCTTTTGTGTCTATGCCTATATGTATGAATAGAATGCATGTTGGTTCCAAAGTGTGCATTTTTATATTCATGTGCTTTGGATATTTTAATATCGTATAGAAACGGTAGCTGTTTATCCTTTACCTTAAAAGATAATTAAGAAAATATCATGAGAAGTTTTGTCTTTGTAACTAGCATGAGTATTTGTCAGGTTGCTTTTGTCTGTTTATATCAAAAGGGGAATGAGTGTGAGTGACTGAATTTGTATTGTGTGTGTGTGTGTGTGTGTGTGTGTGTGTGTGTGTGTGTGTGTGTGTGTGTGTGTGTGTGTGTGTGTGTAGGCATGCATGTGAGTATGTGCACGTGCACATTTGCGTGCATGTTAAGTTAGTGTACTTGTGTATATATGTCTGTGTCTATGTCTGTATCTGTGTCTGTGTCTGTGTTCACACACATGCTTGTATGTCCTTTCTTGTATATCTCCATATGTATATTTTTTAAAACACTGAATGCACTGGGGTATGAATTATATGGCCAAAAAGGTGTTTCTCCTTTGCCTTGGATAAAAAAATATATATATAGGCTCTCACTACTCAAAATTTTCACTGTTATAGCATGACACATATTTTTGAAAAGCAAGCATAGTAAGCCATAAATCAAATCAGACTGTTTATGTCTTGTTAATGATTCAGCTCTTATCTAATTCTGCATTTTGGGTTTTAATGTGATGGACTGTATTGCTTTAGCTTATGCTTCCATAATGTGTGCAGTGTTCATATGCCACAGATGCATAAGTTAACAAGTTCATAATGTACCTTAAATACTCATCAAAAGCAATTTAGATCCCTAAGACTAAACGTTTAGGAAAGGTATGCTCCTGGCAAGGGACAAATACCTTTTTCATATCTATTTCTTTTCCAAGAAAAAAAATGTGCAGTTTTACTCCTGAAGTTCAATCTCTGAATAGAAAGTGTGATGATCTCCATATCTCATAACGTATTCAAAAGCTTAAGTTAATATTTTTAACTTTCTATAAGAATGTACAGTGATGAAATTGTACGGTGTGCGAGTTATAGTACGCACATCCGTACTCCACCGACACCAACCATGACTGGAAAAAAATACTAGGGGAGTAGGATGCATGTGAAATGAAGGGTTATGTCGATGATGATCAATTGCGGCTTTTTTTTCTCAATAGCTAACATGCAACCTTCATCCCTGTACAACCTCTGTTTATATTAAGACAAAGTCTGTTATGATAACTGGATTTGACTCTCCCTTCTTCCCTAACCCAACTCACTGCTAGAAAACCAGCTGTCCAATGTGAATAATATGAACAGTTTTGTGAGGAAATGGCCCTCTTGTTGATTACAGTTCATAGTTTGAAGAAGCAGCACAAGTTTTTAAAGATATAGTTCAAGAAGTGTAGTAATCTCATTGCATCCTTTTCTCTTTCTTTTCCTTCTTCTTTCTCCTCTCTCACTCTTCTTTTGTTTCTCATCCCTCTACCTCTCCTCCCTCCATGCATCCTTTTTCACCCTTTTTGTCTCCCTCACTCTCATCCCTCTCCTATTCTCTATATGCAGCGCTTTCCCACCCCCATCTCACATTCATTCTTTCACTCTGTAGCTACTCTACTCCATTTTTACCTACCCATCTATCCATCATCACTATTATCTCTATTTTTGAATTTCTACCAAAATGAAGAGTAAATTTCCCCCAAATGCAAGAGGGCCATGTCTTTAGCACGACAACCCCGGCTAACGGATAGCTAGTTGCTGATGCTGCACTAACAGGCTGGTTTAGGAGAAATAATTCAAGCATCATTATTGTGTATAAATATATTTGTTTACCTGCCCCTTGAATGTACATAGAGCTTGTTCACATTATAAACAGTATTTCATATGTTCAATAAAACGTGAGGTTATAATAAAAGGTAAAAGAATGTGGTATTTTTTTTTTACTTTCTTTCTTCATTCGTTTCAATACAAATACTTTGTATATAACTTTTCTTTGCATAGACCTGCATCTAAATATTTTTTTCCTTTTTTTTTTCCTTTTT
>NW_020870456.1:393262-400762 GCF_003789085.1 Penaeus vannamei | reverse complement strand
AATTGGAGAGGGAAACAGAGAAGAAGGGAGGAAAAGGAAGCGGAAGGGAGGAGAGAAAATAGTGGAGGAAGAAGCGGGGAAGGGGAAGAAGGAAAAGGAAACAGGAAGAGACCGCAAAAGAAAGTTAAAGGAGAAAGGAAGAGGAAATGTAAGAAACAAAGTGGAACTAGTTTTAACAGGTTCAGGAAAAAGCACAACAAATATTTCTCTCTCCCTCATCCTCCCCCCCCCTATCTGTCTCTGTCTCTCTCTCTCTCTCTCTCTCTCTAATATATATATATATTATAATATATATATATATATATATATATATATATATATATGTTGTCTGTATATATCTCTCTCTTTCTCTCCTTTTTCTTCTCCTTTTCCTCCTCCTTCTCTTCTTTTTTTTCTTCTTCCACCTCCTCCTCATCCTCTCATCCATTAATTGTTTTCTTTGAAAATAAATACATCTTAAACTCCAGTTAAGTAAGTAAGCATAGTAGGCTTCAGTATTCTATGATTACTGTAATTTTACACGTTAGAAAGAAAATGCTGATTATGTGATAGGCTAGAAGTAAAACATTTGCTAATCAAAAATTTATGTTTTTTATTGTGTTTACGTTGCAGTGATCTATGACTACGGTAATTCTGCATACAGCATGATCATACCTTCCATCGTATCAGATGAAAAGAAACATGCACATAACTCTTAATTCTTTACACTCCATGCTGGGTGGTCATCCCTCAAACGCGGCGTGAAACCCCCGTAGATTTTTCCCTCGCGGGTCGTGCCACGTGTGTGAATTTTCCAACTTCTAAACTTCTGAAGTTGAGGAACAAGCTATCGAGCCCAGAGTCTGGATTTTGCAGCCAACTGTCGAACGCCACACCTGATAGATAGGATCGATAATGAGAGAGAGAGGTTGGTAGATAGATAGACAAAATAGGTAGGCTGATAGGTAAACAGAGAAAGAGAGATAAGGAAAGGAATATATAAGGATATATATTTTTTCTTCCTTATTCTTAACTCCATTACTGAAAACATGTCATAATGTTTTCTTTTATTTTTTTTCTAGAACGTTACATGGCGTAAAAATCAATATCCCTTGCTGTCCTACTCAAAAGGCAGTGGCAAGAACGTGCTACGGAACTTCAGAAAAAAAAATTCTAAAACTTTACCCTGATGAATTTCCAAGGTATCGGAATTAGGGTACATGAGGAAATATCAGTTTTATTAATACCATGGACATCACCTCATCATTGCTATTATTGTCGTCATAAACAATACCATTGTCATCATAATGATAGTGGTTATGATAATGATAATAAGGATAATAATAAAGATGAACGAGAACATTAATATTAACAGTAAGAGTAAGAATAATAAAAACAAAATCAATGACCATATCAAAAACAGCAAAACAATGCATCGTATCTAGTTCTCCCTCTCCCTCTCCTCTCTCTCTGTCTCCGTCTCTCTCTCTCTTTCTCTCTCCCTTCTCCTTCTCTTTCCCTCTTCCTCCCCTCTCTCTCTCTCTCCCCCCCTCTCTCTCTCTCTTCCCCTCTCCTCTCTCCCCCCCTCTCTCTCTCTCCCCTCTCTCTCTCTTCTCTCTCTCTCTTTCTCTCTCTTTCTCCTCTTTCTCTCTCTCTCTCTCTCTCTCTCTCTCTCTCTCTCTCTCTCTCTCTCTCTCTCTCTTCTCTCTCTCTCTCTCTCTCTCTCTCTCTCTCTCTCTCTCTCTCTCTCTCTCTCTCTCTCTCTCTCTCTCTCTCTCTTCTCTCTCTCTCTCTCTTCCCCTCTCTCTCTCTCTTCTCTCCCCTCCCCTCCCTCTCTCTCTCTCTCTCTCTCTCTCTCTCTCTCTCTCTCTCTCTTCTCTCTCTCTCTCTCTCTCTCTCTCTCTCTCTCTCTCTCTCTCTCTCTCTCCCTTCCCCTCTCTCTCCATTCTCTCTCTCTTCTCTTTTCTCGTGCCGAATACAGTGTGGCAGGACCTGTCAATAGAATTATCACAGCGTGTGAAATACGGGGCAAAATATCGCAAAAGTATTAAATATTCTTGCAGATGTTCTCCGTTAACGTTCATTTGTTCTGTCGTTCACCGTAACCTATTGTGTCAAGTGTTGAATGAAGTGCGAGAGAAAATGAATAACTTCCCAGCCCGAGGTATTATGTATTTGATGCATTTCCGCGGTTCATTCCAAAAAGGAAAGTATCCATGGCAGAGAGAATGCATTATCCACCACGTTTCCATGAACTTAATTTTCCATTTCAGGCAGACACTTCAACAGGGATACTGAATGTAAACAATAAACAATATAACATAGTATCTATATACAATATGAGTATATAAACTTTATACAATATGAATATAAAAAAACTATAAGAAATATAATTATATAAACTACAAAGAATATAATCATATAAACTATAGAGAATACAAATATATAAACTATAAACAATATGACCAATATAAATACATAAACTACAAACAGCCTCTTCCAAACACTTTGAAAACAGGAACCACCTTAAACTCAGAAGCCAAGCGTCAGTATTTTATTTAGCTGGTTGTCTATAACGACGCCAGTTAAGAACATCCCCTCCATATTATCAGCCTTATCTAATAAGTTGATAAGAGCGACAGAATTTACGCGTATCTCTCGGCATTCCGTGAACCCAGAGTTTAAGCACGGACTGTCCTTATTATGGTTATTAAATATCTGAGGGATTGTTAAGTAACAAGCGGACACCTGAGCTTACGTTCGAGTATTTAGGGGTAAATGCTACGTAACTTGTATATAAATGAGCCTGGTTTTGTGATACCTTTTTGTGATGGATGGTATCACTTGATCAGACCAGCTTCGTGACGTTTATGGGGCTATTTGATCGACGTTGTTTTGATTTATGTCAGTCTTTTTCTATTGTTTTCTTTTTTCTTCTTCTTTTCACAATATGAGTACTAGTGGATATGTATTTTGAATGAGACAAATATTCGTTTGATTTGGACAAGTTTGGTTCTTGCGCTGTCAGTCTTAAAAGTACCTTCCTCTTTTTCAGCTCAGTGGTGCTTCTGCGGTATATCTCTTAAATACACAATGCTTCAATCTGGTCGACTGGATCTAATGAACTAAATTACGTGTGAGATCGACGATGAATAAGAATAGTGCTCTCGGAATACGCCATTGAGTCATTTCCATGATTCTGAAATTCTTAATTATCTGCCCATCTTCCCTTGGTGCCAAACGTGCAGTCACGTGTCAAAGTCCCATCGTGAATGAAGCTTCGAAACATAAACTGGAAGGGTCGTATTATTTCTGTGTTCGAGACCTGTTTGACGAGAATTTAGTCGTGGATAAAGCTTCGGAACATTTATTACCATTACTTCGGTCTACGAGAGCGAAAGCGAAACATGTTTGACGAGAATTTAGTCGCGAGTGAAGCTTCGAAATAGTATTTTGGTTGTTTTATTATCATCTTGGTATTAGTTTATTAGTAATTAGTATTTTGGTCATTCTATTATTATTTGGTTACATCGAATCCGAAACATTGATGGAAATTAAGTCGTAAGTGAAGCTTCGAACCTCCCCATATTATTTGGGTTTCAGAGACGGAATTCGAACCATGAATCCAGACAGTAGCTTCCCGTGCTTATATTGCCTAATGGTTAATCCACTACTGATTCAGTTCCAACAGAATCTCTCTTGCTGACGTAAATGACACAATTGGGCAGCGAGCATGAAGTCGAGTTGAATTACTGATTGATTTGCAACTCAGCTGACGTCACTCTTTCAGCAAAATATGACAAAAAACGCATAATTGCTTAATGCAAAACAGACCCACTAATGAAACCAACTGATCAGGAGAATCCCCCCAAAAGTAATTAAAACAAGAAGAGTAGTGAACACAAGTTGGATAATATGGACACCAGGAATGTCAATTTTCCCGATCTCTCTTTCATGCACACATTTTTTTTTTTCTCTCTTCTTGTTTCTCTTCTTCTCCTCTCTCTCTCTCTCTCTCTCTCTCTCTCTCTCTCTCTCCCTCTCCCTCCTCTCCCTCTCCCTCTCCTCTCCCTCTCCCTCTCCCTCTCCCTCTCCCTCTCCCTCTCCTCTCCCTCTCCCTCTCCCTCCTCCCTCCTCTCCTCCCCTCTCCTCTCTCGCTCTCTCGCTCTCCCTCCCTCCCAGGAAGGAAAGTTGCGAGCGTGGGGAAGCAGAGGAGCCATGCAATTAAGAAACTCTTGGGAGGCAACTGCTGCTAACTTCGGCCGGAGTTAAAAGGAGCGTGATCTGTGTAACGGGGACTCGCTCGCTCGCTCGCCTCTGAAATATTGAGGGCCCTGGGAAAAGAATAACGATAACAGATGATGATACTGGATAAATAAACGTTCTGGTAAGTTGTTTACTACTGACCCTGCCTTTCCATGGTTGTGGGAGCTAACACAAGCACACAGTCATCAGTGTACTTCTATATCTATAGCTATGGTAGAAAAACCATAGGTGTCTCACTTCAATAAAATTAGCTTGTGCATTGTGGGTTTTTCTACCACAGTACCAACACGGTAGAGTGTTTTTCCACCCATCTATAGCTATGTGGCTATTTATCTATCTGTATCTGTTTACACATATACATATACATACATAAATCATTACATACATATGTATACGTGATATTAATCATTGTGTACGTGTATGTGTGTGAGTGCGCGTCCGTCTTACGTGCATGTCAACCCAAAACACTTGTTAGAGTCACACTTTATTGTAAATGGAGCACAAGTGTGATCGCCTGAGCCCCCACATGTGTTCGATTTCTGTGGTGTTCCGACGCCATGAAAATAATAATTTCATTGAGCCAGCGATACGAACACTGAATGATCACCAATGCCAACGACCTCCATTGGTGTTTGAATGCTAGCGAGCGGGTTTTCTGGTCTTATATTTCTTCCAGCATTCAAAATCGAAGTGAAACAACCCATTTATATCCATTGCCCGAACCATTCGCTATCAGCTCGTTAGATTTCGTCTTATCAAGTCGGAATTCGTGTGAAATTTAGTAGTTGGCAACTGTCGCTGATAAAGGTGACCGCAACGCCATTTGTCTAAAGAATGAATTATTAATATGAAAGAAAAAAAAGGAAACAGAAAAAGGCAGAAAGAAAAGAAAATTAGGAAAAGTTGTTAACTTCCGAAAAGAAGGAAAGGCAAAATAGGAGAATGAAAGTTGAATGCCGATAATGACACGTGCAACAGATGCGTCAATAAACAATATCGATTGCAACAAACAAATAATTAATTCCAACGAAACAAAACAAACCCGAGAGAAAAAAAAAAGAAAGTAAAAAGTGCCCAACAATAAATAACGACGCAATACAAAAATCAAGAAAACAATTTCGGCTGATATAAACGTACAAAAACACCCCCGCCACCAATCAAAAACAATTTCAAAAATATTAATAAAAAGAAAAAAAAGGCAAACGTAATCCTATCAAATCTACCTATAAATCTCATACTCGTTTTCTGTTCTCCGCCAATCGCAGTTCCTCCGTCATTGACCTTTTCATTAATGGGCTAAAGAGAATAATATCGTATTAACATAGGATAACACACACTAATATTGGCAAATGGCGGTTGCAGACTACAATGGGGGAGGGGCTAAAATCACGGTGGGAATTATAGGGATTGCATATATAAAGATTGAAAATGTAAATAAAATTAAGAATATGTATAACGCGGGAAGATATACTAGTTTTATATAGTTGTTAAGAAAATTGCACATGCCATGTGTAGAATGAAAGGAAAACAGAAATATATATCATCAAGAATAATTTTGAAAATGTATATAAATAAGTATAAAAAGAGATAGAATTGCTGCAAGTACTAGTGTATTGTTGAGATGTGTATTTTGGTTCTGATGAGTAACTGTATAATTATGAGTAGCATATGTTAAGAAGGTCATGGAAGAACAAGAGCCAATGTAAATTCTAAATAACTTCCCTTGTAACCATCGCCAAGTTGTATCGCGTGAAGGTTTCTCACAGTAGACTTGCCTTTACGGTTACTGTGCGGTAAGTGTATTCATGCTTAATCAGTGTGCTGCTATAGTGGCATGTATGTATATGCATAGGTGTATATATGTAGATAGATAAATTAATTTACATGTATATATATATATATATATATATATATATAATATATTATATATATATTTATATGCATATATATATTATTATGTATGTATATAAAAAAATATGCTTATGTACACACACACACACACACACACACACACACACACACACACACACACACACACACACACACACATACACACACACACACACACACACACACACACACACATACACACACATACACACACACACACACACACACACACACACACACACACACACACACACACACACACACACACACACATACACACACACATACACACACACATATATAGTATATGTATATATATATACATATACATATACATATATATATATATATATATATATATATATGCATATATATGTGTATGTGTGTGTATATATAATATATATATATATATATATATATATATATATATATATGTATGTATGTATGTGTGTGTGCATGAATATGTACAATATTTATGTATGTATGTATGTATGTACATGTGTGTATGTATCTATATATCTATATTTATCAGTTTATATGTGTATATGTATATATATACATATACATATACATATGATATGCAAATATATGATAAGAATACAAGCAGTCATCAAGTACACTTCTTCCAAGTAAATTCCTAGTCTGCATAACTTATCTCTTTTCTCATAATGAAACAAGTAGGTACATACACACTCATACACACATAGATAGATTAAATATAGGCAGATGGATATGGACATGCTCATTCATACATATGTCATATATATATATATATATATATATATATATATATATATATATATATTTATACATATATGAACATACACACACACACACATACACACACACACACACACACACACACACACACACACACACACACACACACACACACACACACACACACACACACACACACACACACACACACACACACACACACACACACACACACACACACACACACACATATATATATATATATAATATATATATATATATATATATATATATATACCCCTGTATGAATATATGCATGTTTGTCTATATTTATGCATACCCACACACCTGGTAAGATATTTATATTAACATCGTGTACTCGGAATGAAAAGTTACTTTGCACTAAAATTTTTACGTTATTCATCCTTGAGTCTCAGTGTTATTAAAAGAAAAATTAAACGCTAATCAACATTTCTTAAGTATGAAGGCAAGTGTATATTACTGTCATGAGAATATATGCCAAACATTTCAAGTAAAGATATCCAAGCCACTTTCTTAGAATCGGACGATGTAAACACAAAGTAGAAGGACATCATTTGCCGCAATTTACTTTCATTAAAAAAACAAAAACAACAATACTATGAG
>NW_020870456.1:385762-388262 GCF_003789085.1 Penaeus vannamei | reverse complement strand
GAGGGACTCGGCTATTTTGTAATCGCGCTTTTGTCGTTTTTTTCTTTCGTTTCTTGAGTTTTTTTTTGTTGATTTGGTTTGTTTTGTTTGGTAGGTGCTTACGCATAGGCCTGTGCATTTATGTGTGTGTGTGCGTGGGTGGTTTATGTGTTGTGTGTGAAGAGAGAGAGAGAGAGAGAGAGAGAGAGAGAGAGAGAGAGAGAGAGAGAGAGAGAGAGAGAGAGAGAGAGAGAGAGAGAGAGAAGAGAGAGAGAGAGAGAGAGAGAGAGAGAGATACAGAGAGAGAGAATTATCCATCAATTAATCTAAATTGCAAGTATTCAGAGTGGGACCGCTCAAAGTTACAGAAAAAAATACAATACTGTCTCATAAGGAAACTGGAATGTCACTCAGACTGCACATATTAATCTGCTGTATTCTGGACAAGTGAATGGGCTGAATGTCTTGATAAACAGGTAGATAACTGAAAGAGAAATTATTCAAGGAAGAATGAAAACGGGCAAGTAATAAAGAGCAGTGGGGAGGATGGGGGGGTTGGGGAGAGGGTAGAAAGGAAGGGGTAAAGGGGGGCGTGACGGGAATGGGGGAAATGAGAGAAGTGGGATGGAGTCGGAAGGAAGAGAGAGAGAGAGATGGAAAGGGAATAAGGAAGGGGAAAGGTTGAGAGAAAAAGAAAGGTGAAGAGAAGGGGCAAGAGCGGGTGAGAGTGAGAGATAGAGAGGGGCTCGTGTGGAAAAAAGGGAAAGGGAGAGAGAGAGAAAGGTGAACGGAGTGGGACAGGGGGACAGAGGCGTGAAAGGCAGCGGGATAGGAAGATAGAGAGAATAAGAGCGGACAAAGAGAGACACCACAGACAGGGGAAAGATAACGATAGAGTTAATGAGAGGAAAAAGCAGACGACGGAATAAGGAAAGGGACAGCTGCAAAGAAGCGAGAAAGATAGAAGGATAGAGCAGGAGAAGAAGGAGAGACACTGAGAGAGAGAGAAAGTAGAGGAGGAGCAGAAGAGAGAGGAGAGAGAGAGAAGCAGCCGAGAAGGGAGAGGAGAGGTGCATGAGAGGGAGAACAACATATGAGTGCCAATAAAAGCTGACACTACAAATCGAAGTCGATCTAATTTTCCTTCATGTTCAGGGCGACGATAGAGGCGGAAAGCGAACGATGTACGACACTGTGTCAGGAGGTTTGCGACAAAGCGACAAGATTGTTTCCTAGTCTATCACTTGATGCGTCACGAAGGGTGCCACGGAAGGGGGATCAAATCACACGATCAATATAGATATCCTTAAAGGAAAACACATACACATATACACCCAAAGCACCATTCAGGACCAGTCCCTCGAGATGTCACGTTGGCCATCGACCCTCGAAAGGCGGCATCGATCGACTACGACAAAATTCTAGCCGCGGAGCCGCGGCGCCTTTGATATTAAGCGCGCCTATCACCCATCTAAGAGAGCACGGTATAATACGCAACCACGCTCAAACCGGGGTATCTCTCGGTTACTCGCTCCCATTGTGCTCGGCCGCCCTCCTGCCGTGCTAAAGTGAAGAGCGTAGATGGGGAGGGTGAGGGAGGACAGGGGAGGGAAGACGGGATAGGGGAGGGAAGGAGGGAAGGGTCGAGAAGCAGTTGGGAGAGGGGAAGGAGGGCTGGTTATGGTTTCTGGGAAGGAAGAGGCGTGAGAGCAGGTGGGCAGAGGGGAGGATGCTGGAGGAGGTGTGGCAGTGGGCGAGGGGAGGGAAGGGAGGGAAGACTGGCTGCTGGGGGGATGGGAATGCGGTAAAGGGGAATGAGGGGGGCTGGGGTTGGTGGGGAAGGAGCGAAGGAGATGTGTTGGATGGGCTAGGGAGGGAAGGGAGGTAGGAAGAGGAATGGGCAAGACAGAGGGGCGAGAGGAGGGTTGAGGAGTTAGTGGCGGAGTGCAGGAAAGAGGAGATGGAGGATAAACTGGGGAAGAAGGTAAAGGCGAGGGGAGGAGAGGAGGCAGTAGGGTCCTAGACGCCGGAGACTGTGGAGGGCGGTGGAGAGGGGAGGAAGAGAACGGTGGTTCTTGAGGCTGAGAGGAGTAGGCGGGGGAGTTGGCCAGGGGAAGAAAGTGGATAGTGAAGGTAAGAAAAAAAAATAAGAAACAGTTAGAAAAAAGAAAAAAAGGGGTAAAAGTAAATAGTATGGAGAGGAATAGGGGTTAGGGTGAGGAGGAAAGGATGAGTGGAGAGGGAGGAGAGAGGAGAGCGGGGGAGGAAGGGGAAGGAGAGGTGGGGACGGGGAGGACGATTGCGAGTGAGAGGGAGGAGGGAGGGGAGGGGAGGAAGCTGCACCCAATCTCTGAAAGATGTATTTCGTCTATCTCTTTTATGGTATGTTTGGGATTCTCGTCCTGTTCTGCTTGTTCATTTGTTTCAGGTTTTTCGCCTACCTGTCTCCTTTTCTCTTCTCCTCTCTCTCTCTCTCTCTCTTTCTTCTCTCTCTCTCTCTCTCTCTCTCTTCTCTCTCTTC
>NW_020870456.1:368262-380762 GCF_003789085.1 Penaeus vannamei | reverse complement strand
CTTTCAGCCGCGATCGACACTTTCATCGGCACTTTAATAGAAAGAATCAGGGAAGTGAGAGTCGGTGTCAAAAACGACCCTCGATTTCCTTTTTTTTTTCTCGTTTCTTAAATCGGCTACGTTTCTCATTCTTCTCTTTCTCTCTCTCCCTCTCTCTATCTCTATATATCTTCTCTTTCTTTCTTTCTCTTCTCTCTCTTGCTCTATCTCTCTCTCTCTCACCTCCCTCCCTCCCTCCCTCCCTCCCTCCCTCCCTCCTCCCTCCTCCTCTCTCTCTCTCCCTCTCTCTCTCTCTCTCTCTCTCTCTTCTCTCTCTCTCTCTCTCTCTCTCTCTCTCTCTCTCTCTCTCTCTCTCTCTCTCTCTCTCTCTCTCTATCTATCTATCTATCTATCTATCTATCTATCTATCTATCTATCTCTATCTCTATCTTTCTCCTCCTCTTCTTCCCATTACTTAAATTGTCTCCGTTTCCCCGACATTTTTCCGTATCACGTGATCTGGTATTGTGGATTTGCATCGGATTTGCGGATTTTTTAAAGCTTAAGGGGAAAAAATCTGAATTAGGTTTTCTTGTATAGACGTATTTCCCCTTTTTGGACATTTTTCCCCTTCCCTTGTATATTTTTCCTCATCTTATACAATCGCTATTTTCCTGGATATATATATTTTTTATTTTTCCTTTCGAATTTCCCTTTTCCTTCCTTATTTTCCTTTCCTTCCGTATTTTCCCTTCCCTTATTTTCCCCTTTCTTCCGTATTCCCATCCCTTATCTATCCTTTCTTCCGTTTTCCCATTCCTTCTATATTTTCCCTTTCCTTCTTTATTTTCCTTTTCCTTCCGTATTTCCCTTCCCTTATTTTCCCCTTTCTTCCTTATTTTCCCATCCCTTCCTTATTTTTCCCTTTCCTTCCTTATTTTCCTTATCCTTCCGTATTTTCCCTTCCCTTCCTTATATTCCATTATCTTCTGTATTTTCCCTTCCCTTTCCTTCTTTCTTTCCCTTTCTTTCTTTCTTTCTTTTCTATTCCCTTCGTTATTTCCCTTTCCTTCTCCCTTTCCCCTTTTCCATCCGTATATTCCCTCTTGAACACCATTTCGACTTTCATGGAAACAGCGTTTTTTTTTCTTTTCTTTTTTTTCCTTTTTATGAGCTTGTGTAAATTTGGCGAACGTCGCACGCATTTTTGCAAGCACAGGCAATGTGGCGACTCGCATAACATAGCAACAGGAGAAGCCTTATGCTGGTGCCTGTGTCTGTGCCTGTTGCTTGCTGTCTTGTTTGTCTGTCTTGTTTGTCTTTCTCCTCTTTGGGGGAGGGGGGGTCTTCTTCCTTTTTTGGGGTGGGGGTGGAGTGGGGGTTTGTGTTGTTTTTATCTGTTTGTTAGATTTTTTTTTTATGTAGTCGTGTGTTTTCATTATAATTTCATCGCCATCACTGTCATCACTACTACCAGCGATATCATAATTACATCACCACCACCACCACTACCACAAAACCACCACTATCACCACCACCGTACCTCAACACCACCACCACACCTCAACACCTCTACCACGACTATCACCACCACCACTATTACCACCACCATCATCATTTATCTCATACCCCCACCACCCCCACCTCACCACCACCACCATCATCACCTCCACCCCTCCTCCACCACCTCCTCCTCCTCCTTGCCTCCTCCTCCTCCCCTCCTCCTCCTCCTCCTCCTCCTCCTCCTCCTCCTCCTCCTCCTCCTCCTCCTCCCTCCTCCTCCCTCCCCTCCCCTCCTTCCTCCTCCTCCCCCCCTTCCCCTTTCCTCCTCCTCCCCTCCGTTCCTCCTCCTCCCCTTCCTCCTCCTCCCCCCCCCCCTCTCCCCTTGCTCCTGTTGCCTCTCACTTTCACTGGCCACGTGTTGATGTTTCCGCTCTCCGCCTGCTTGGAAAGTGTCTCAATCATTATCGTTTGCTGAGACAACAATGACTTAACGACGCGGTGAAGGGGGACGGGGAGGGGGGGGAGGGGTGGGGATGGGAGGGGAGGGGGAGGGGGGGATGGGGTGGTGAAGGGGAAGGAGGATGGGGTGGGGTGGGGTTGGGGGGATGGGAGGGGGGGTGGGGGAGGGGGAGGGGTGGGGGATTGGGGGTGAAGGGGGAGGGAAGGGGTGTGTGGGATGGGGTGGGGAGGGGGAGGGGAATGGAAGGAGATGTAGGGGGAGAGGTGGGTAGGAGGGGAGAAGGGAAAAGGACGAGGGAGAAGAATATATATATATATATATATATATATATATATATATATATATATATATATATATATATATATATATATATATATATATATATATAAATAGAGAGAGAGAGAGAGAGAGAGAGAGAGAGAGAGAGAGAGAGAGAGAGAGAGAGACGAGAGAGAAGAGAGAGAGAGAGAGAGAGAGAGAGAGAGGGGGGGGGGGACTGAGAAAGAGATAGTAACAGTAAAAGAGACAGCAGACAGAGCCTGAGACAGAGAGAGAGGAAGGGCAAGGAAAGAAAAGGAGAAACCCAGAAAGACAAAAACGAAAGACGAAAAAGGAAAAAAAAGAAGAAAAGGAAAAGAGAAGGGAGAAATGAAAAAAACATGGTTAGTAGAAAACTCAAGGAGGGAAAAGAGATAGTGAAGGAAGGTAGAATAGACGCTGGAAGAAGGGGAGGAGGGAGGGGGAGGGAGGGAGGCCGAGGTTATTGTTTGTGTTAGCGAGAGTGAAGCGATCGTCGCTCGATAAGGGGGGGGGATGGTGAGGGGGTTGGAGGAGGGAAGGAGGGGGTTGGAGGAGGTGGTAGGGGGGGGGGATACGGTGGATGTAAGGGGGGGAGGACGGGGTGGGGATGGGGAGGGGTACGGGGAGGGAGAGGAGGTAGAACGAAGGGGGTAGGGGTGAGGGGGAGAGATGATGGGGATAAGAAGGGAAAGGTGAAGGGGGAGGAGGAAGGGGTGGAAAAGGGGTGGGGGGGGTGGAGTGATTTCTCTTCATCTAGAGTGAAATCCCACCGGCGAGGATTTTTGAAAATTGGGAGGATAGATGGATGGAGAAGGAGGAGAGGGTTGGGGGGGGGATGCTCTGATATAGTTCTTGGATTTCGCTTTTTATTTTTTTTTTTTTCGTTTTATTTTTCCTCTTTTTCTTTCGTTTCTTTTCTTCCTCCTTCTCCTCCTTCACCTCCTTCTGTTCTTTCACCTTTTTCATCTTCTTCCTCTTCTTTATCTCCTTTCTTTCCTCCTCTTCCTCTTCTTCCCCCTTCTCCCCTTCTCCTCCCCTTTCTCTTCCTCTTTCTTCCTTTTTCTTTCCTCCTTCTCTTCTTTCCTCTTCTCCTCATCCTCATTTCCTCTTCTCTTCCTCTTCTCACCCTTCTCCCTTCTCCTCCCCTTTCTCATTCTCATCCCCTTTCTCTTTCCCTTCTTCTCCTCCTCTTCCTCTTCCTCACCCTCATCCTCATCCCCTTTCCCTCCTTCTCTTCCTCTTCCTCATCCTCCCCCTTCTCCCCTTCTCCTCCCTTTCTCATCTCATTCCCTTTTCCCTTTCCCTTCTTCTCCTCCTCTTCCTCTTCCTCATCCTCCCCTGCGAAGCCTACCTGTAAGGAAAACGGTGTATTTATTTTTCTCTTTTTTTCTCTCTCCTGAAGACCTTGTAGGCTTAACAAAGTCAAGGACGCGGTCACGGGGAGAGGGGAGAGAGAAGGGAGAGGGGAGAGGGGAGACGGAAGGGAGAGGGGAGAGATAAAGGGAGAGGGGAGAGGGGAAGAGAAAGGAAGAGGGGAAGAAAGATGAAAGGGAGAGGGGAGAGGGGAAGGGCGTGAGTGGATGTACGGAAAAGGGGAAGGGGAAGAGGAGGAAGAGGATAAAAGAGAGAAATGGAAGAGGGAGGGGGAAAGGGAGAGAGGGGAAGAGGAGGAAGGGGATAAAAGGGAGAAAGAGGGAATGGAAGAAGGGGGGAGGGAGAGAGAGGAAGAGGAGAAAGAGGATAGAAGAGAGAAATGGAAGATGAGGGGGGAAAGGGAGAGAGGGGAATGTGAAAAAGGATGTAAAGAGGAAGAAGGTAGAAGAGGAAATAAGTTAAGAAGGGAGAGAGAAATCGAGAGTGAAAGAGGGAAGAGGGGTGAGTCAAGAAAGTGGGGAAAAGAGATGGCAGCGAAACGAAATGTGACAAGTAGAAAGGGAAAGGAGAATAGAGAGAGGGGAGAGTTTCTGAATAGATGAGGAAGAGGGAACAGGGAGAAGAGGGAGAAGGGAAGAGGGCATAAGAGGATAAAGGCCGTAAATTTGGATAAAAAAGTGGATAGACAGAAAACGCGATTGGACGTTTTGGGGCCAAAATATGGAAGGAAAATGTGGAGCCGAAATTACGAATTCGTTCATTTATATTTTTTTTTTTCAACTTTATTTAGACTTAACGATGTAGAAAATTCGTTCATTTCTTTTTTTTTCTTTTTTTACATTATTTGGAATTTTACGGATATGATTTTTTCACATTATTTAGTATTTTACAGATATAAAAAATGACTCGTTAATTTATTTATGTATCTATTTATCTGTTAAAAGTGGAGAAGGAATAATGAGAAACGAAATGGTAAAAGCGAAGATTAGAAAAGATAAGATAAGAAGGAGGAAATCTAGGAGGAAAAAATGCATGTATAGACAAAGAAAAGGAAAACAACATAAGGAGAAAGTAAACAAAGTGATTTTATCAAAAAGAAAAATGAAAGTAGATTTAGTAGAGAAAGTGATTGTATCAAGGAAAAAAATGATGAAAGAAAGAGATATAATTTCTTTTTATCAAATGCAAAGAAAAAAAGGATGCCTGACAAGCTCTATTTCTTTCCTATGTGTTTGTTTGTTTGTTCTCTTCTTTCTCGTTTTCTCTCCCTTCTCCCCTCCCTCCCTTCTCTATTTCCACTCACTTCCTCTTTCCCTCCCTCCCTCCATCATCTCCCTTCCCTCCCTCTTCCTCTCTCTGCCACCCTTCCTCCCTCTCTCCCTCCCTCGTATCTTCTTATCGTTTCTCTCCTTCCTTCCCTCTCCTCTCACCTCCCTCCCTCCTCCCATCCCTTCCTCCCTCTCTCTCTCTATACCTCCCTCCCCTCTCTCTCTACCTCCTCCCTTCCTCCATCTCCCTTCTCTCTCTCTCTCTCTCTCTCTCTCTCTCTCTCTCTCTCTCTCTCTCTCTCTCTCTCTCTCTCTCTCTCTCTCTCTCTCTCTCTCTCTCTCTCTCCATCACACGCAAGCCTGTCTCTCAAAATAACTTGTTATTCACAGCTTTTAGTGTATTGAATCAGGCGATTAATTGCAGTTAATGCATCGGTGATAAAACTGGAAGGCACGAGAGAGGGAAGGAGGGAGAGGGAGCGGGAGGAGGAGGAACGGAGAGAGGGAGGGACGGAGGGAGGGTATTAGAAGGAAGGGGAGGAATAGAGAGAGAACGGAATTTTATATATGTATATATAGATAGATTAGATAGATATAGATAGATAGATAGATAGATAGATAGATAGATAGATAGATGGAGAGACTGGGAGTGAGAGTTTATTGCGCATGAAAATAACTCAGACAAAAAATATACCTTTAAATTTTGGAAGTAGTGCGAAAAATATTGGGTTGGCGACAGCTTGAGTCGGTAATTAGCAACACTGTTAAGCTTCAGAGAGAGGAGTGGGGTGAGTGGGGGAGGGGGACGGGGGAGGGGGGTGAGTTAGTTAGGAGATGAGGGGAAGGTATAATGTTGCTTCCAGCTCTCTTCTTTTCTTTATTATTTTTACTCGCTCTCTCTTTCTTATTCGTTGTTGTTGATTGTTGTTTTTCTCTTCCCTTTTCTTCTTCTTTCTCTGCTTTTTTGTTGCTACTTATGGTTTTTTCTTAATGGTGATGATGGTAATGAGATGTTGATGATGATTATGAAAATAGTATTACTTATGATAGCAATAATAATGAAAATGACGATGATGATAATCATAAAAACTGTAATGATGATGATGATGATGATAGTAATGGTAACTTTATAAAATTTGTTTACTAATTACATATATTTTGCCTTATTTTATCCGACTGTCTTTATCAAGCTCCATTGTATGTTTCTTTTCATGTGTATTTATTTTTTTTCTCTTCACTTGTTCTTTATTTTCTTCTCTCTTGTTCTTTCTTACTTTACGCTCCTCTTGTTCTCTTGTTATCTGTTTATATTGTTCGCTCTTTTGCGCTCCCTGTTGTTTCTCGTCCATTTGTTTCTTTAACTCCATTATCCAATAGCATTTTTTTTCTTTTTTTTTTTACACTGTGTGTGTTCATCACTACCAGTCATTCAGTTCTATGTTGTTCCTACTGTTTTATTATTATATTATTGTTGTTGTTGTTTATCGCTAATTATTATCTAATTAGATCACACATCATCATCATCATATATTGCTATATATTATATATTATTCTATTACTTTATTTTTATTTATTATTATTCATCTATATATTCAATTATTCCATTGTTAAATATGTTAATGATTGTTAATTATACTCTTTCTTTTTATCAGTAACTCGTTTTGCTATTGATTTTTTTCTTACCTATTTTTTTGTTGTTACGGGCTCTGCCCACGGAAGTGCGGGATCACGTCGTTGCCATTGTCTGGAAGGTGATGGAATGTGAACTCTTTGCGAATAGGAGGGGGTGCAGGATCGGGGCAGGGCGAGGGGAGGAGAGGAGAGGAGAGCGAGAGCCGAGAGCGATGAGGGAGAGCGAGTCAAGAGGGGAGCAGGAGAGGAGAGGAGGGAGGAGGCAAGAGGGATGAGGCGCACCACAGAAAGAGGGAGGAACGAGGAGGGGGAAGGAGGAGGGGGAGGTTGAGGGGAAGGGGGATGAAGGGAAGCAAAGGGAGGAGACGACCGAGAAGGAGAGGAGGAGAAGGAAGACTCCGGAGATGAGGAGGAGGAGAGCGGAAAAGGTAAGGGGAAGGAAAAGAAAGAGGGGGAAGATGGAGGAAAGATTGTTACGCATCCTCATTCAGGATGGAAANAGCTAAAGGAAGGAAAGAGAAGAACTGGGCAACAAGAGCACGAGAGACAGAGGCGAAGGAAGAGAATAGGGAAGAGAGATATGAGACGAATATAATGTTTATAATACCTGTATCCATATTTTTATTCACTACTTCTCATACTCATCTCTCTCTACCACATTCGAGCGCAAATCTTAATGAACATTCCTTGGCGATCGGGACGGCAAGCCTCTGCGTCCACGGCACGTCGAACCAGGCGACGTAAACATTAAAAAGCTCATTTGCCGAATTGTTCTACCGGCGTTCCGCTGTGGGGTTGCGTATGCGGGGGTTTATTTGGCTGTTGGGGAAGCGTATCAGGGGGTGGCTGGGAGGCGTTCAGGGGGTGGCTGGGGGAGGAGGGGTGGAGGGGGGAGGGACGGGGCGGCTCAGGGGGGTGGGTAAGGGAGGAGGGGGGAGGGGAGGGTTATAGTGGGTGGTATGTCGGGGGTGGGAGCTGGAGAGTGAAGTGGATAGTGGATGGAGGGGAGGGGCGGGGGGCGCTTTCAGGGGGGTGGTTGGTTGGGAGGAGGGGGGAAGGGGATAGAGGTGGGGGTATATGGAGGGGGAGAGTGAGTGATAGTGCATTAGAGGGAGGGGGGAGGAGGGGTGTTCAGGGGGGTAGGGATGGGGAGTGGAGGAGAGGGGAAGGAGGGAGGGGTGGTCAGGGGGTAGGGATAAGGAGGGGGAGGGTAGGGAGGTGGAAGGTTGAATCATGTTGAGGTATTGGGGTTGCTTTTAGAGGTTGCTGGACTGTTTGCTTGTGGATGCTTGTGTATCTCTTTTTTCTCGTCGTTTCTTTCATCATGACCGCACACACAGATCACCTCATCGCATCATTATATTCATTATTATTCACCCTCACTCACTATCTATCACTACATCCATCACCCATCATCATCATCATCATCAGCATCAACATCATCATCATCATTCATCATTCAATCATACATCATCATCATTATATTTCACGACATTACGCACCATCACCATTCGTATCTAAAAAATGCTCACCACATCACCCGAAAAAATGGAGGAACACGAAATTCCACTCAGTGAAATATGGGATACTTGAATGGCCGAGGAGGGAAAGTGGAGTTGCATCTGTGGGCTTCAATGCTGTCAGTGTTGCAAGTGTTTTGGTTAAGCGAAGGTGGCATCTGTTTTTATTTATGTTTTCAGTCTTGCAGTGCTTTCGCATATTGCAATAAGTGAGGTTTCCTGTTGTTGTCTGTTTTCTTTAGAGAGTGTCCTAGTAGTTTGGGGGGGGGCATTGCTATAGTTCGAGTATTGCAATTGCTGTTGATATATCTCTCTCTTCTCTCCCTCTTCTCTCTCTCGTTCTCTCTCTCTCTCTCTCTCTCTCTCTCTCTCTCTCTCTCTCTCTCTCTCTTCTCTCTCTTCTCATCTCTCTCTCTCTTCCTTCTCTCTTCTCCATCTCTTTCTTTCCCCCCCTCCCTTTCTCTCTCTCCCTCCCCTTCCGTCCCTTTCTCTCTCTCTCTCCCTCCTTATTGCATTTAAGGATCTTCAAATAGTTTGTGACCGTGCTTATACTTTCGCTGTAGTTTGGTATTGCAATATTTCGAAATGTTTTTGCCGAGGAGAAGTTCTAGTGTTCGTTCTGTGTGTCATAACATTGCCAAGGATTGTGGTCTGGGCTGAAGGGAGATGAGAGAGAGAGAGAGAGAGAGAGAGAGAGAGAGAGAGAGAGAGAGAGAGAGAGAGAGAGAGAGAGAGAGAGAGAGAGAGAGAGAGAGAGAGGAGAGAGGAAGATGCACACAGGTTGGAGGTCAGACGGGCATCCAGGCAGATACGCAGGCAGACAGGCATGCTAATAGAGAAGGGGAAGAAAGAGGGGAGAGCCGGAGAGGGAAAGAGGGGAAAGAGAAAGGTAAAGGTGAGTGGGAAACGAAGGGAGAGATACGAGGTGGGGGAGGAGGAGAGGGGAAAGAGAGACAAAGGAGAGAGAGGAAGAGATAGTGAGGAGGAAAAACAAAGGAAGGTGGAGGAGAAAGGAATGGGTGAAGAGAGAGGGGAAAGAGAATAAGAGGGAAAAGAGGCAAGGGAGAGAGAAGAGAGTGGAAAAGGAAAGGGGAATGGGAAAGAAAGAGCAGAGATAGAAGGGGAGGAGCAAGGAGAGTTGGAAGTGAGAGAGAAGAAAGGAGAGGAAGAGAGAAGAGAGAAGAGGGAGAAAAAAATCTTTTTTGAAGGGAAAGGAGATTGATAAGAAAGAGTAGGATTGAGAGGGAGGAAAGGAATGAGGAAGATTGGAAAGAGAGGAAAGGAGGAAGAAAGGGAAGGCAAAGAGGAGAGAAATTCGGGGGAGAGAAGATAGGAGAGGAAGAGAGAAAAGGGAGAGGGATAGGAAGAGGATGAGAAGGAAAAGGGAAAGGGAAAGGAAGAGAAGAGGTGAGGGAGAGCAAAGGAAGGAAAAGAGGCAAGGCAACGGGGAGGGAGAGAGAAGGGAGAAAGAAGGGAGAAAACAGCGTGGACGGAGAGTGGATGGGAGAAGGAGAGTGGAGAGAGCAGGATAGTGGGGGAGGGAAAGGGGAGGAAGAAACAGGGGAAGGGAGAGGAAGAGGGAGAGAAAAAGGGGAGGGAAGGTAGGGAACGAGAGAGAGGAGAAGAGAGGAAAGGGAGAAGAGAGAGAGAGGAAAGAGGAAGAGGGAGAAAAGGGGAGGGGAGGGGGAGGAGAGGGAAGGAAAACTAAGGGAGGGGGGAGAACAGGGAGGAAAGGGGAGGAAGAGGAAGGAGGGAGAACAGGGAGGGGGAGGGAGGGCGAGAAGGAATGCGGTTCCGACGGCCAGGTGAGGCGGATGGGCTGGGATAAAGGCTGAGCTCAGTCTCTCTCTCTCTCTCTCTCTCTCTCTCTCTCCCTCTCTTGAATATTTGCGTTCGTTTAGTTACTGGTTGCATGTTCTCTCGGTCTCTCCTTTACTCTTGTCTTGCTACGCCTTTTTTCGTCGGCTCGTTGGTGTCTTTCTCGTTTTTCCTTCCCTTCTCTCTTTCTCTCCCCCTCCTTTTTTTTGTTTCCCCTTCCCCCCCTTTTTCTTCTCCTTCTCCTCCTTTCCTCTCCTTCACCTTCCCCTTTCCTCTCTCGTTCTCCCTTTGTCTCTCCCTTTTCTTCTGTTTCTCCTTCCTCTCCCTCTCCTTCTGCTTCTTCCTCTCCCTTCCCTTCTCTTGCTCCTCCTCTCCCTCTTCTTTCTCTCCTTTTCCTCTTGCTTCTCTTCTTTCCCTTCCATCTCTCTCTCCTTTTCCCTTTCTCTTCCTCTCTCTCCCTTTGCACTTCACTCTCTTTCCCTTTCGCTCTCGCTCTCCCTATCCTTCCCCTTTCACTCGCTGAGGCACCCGCCCACCCACTCACACTTGCCCATTCACCCATCTCATAGCCCACTCCATTCCCCCACTCACTCACCCATTAACCCCATTCACTCACCCATTAACCCCATTCACTCACTCATCAACCAGTCCACTCACTCATCATTACCCAGCCATTCACTCATCAGACTCATTCACTTACTCATCAACCCAATCATTCACTCATCAACCCATCCACTGAGGCAATCACCCATTCCCCTACTTACTCATCGGCCCAAGCATTCGTCATAAAACCACACAACTTACTCATCAACCATCCACAGAGGCAGTCACCCATTCACTTACTCATTCAGCCCCATTCACTCACGCACCACCCCCCCACTACCCCCCCCCCAACCCCCTACTTTGGTCGGCTATTGCGAGTGGCTGTGAGTAGACAGGTGTTGCCCTCCGGTGGGTCGGGAATTTATCAGCTGGGTAAACGTAGTCAAGGCTATTCGAAGACTAATAGTTTTATATTTTTGTGTGTTTTTCGGATTTAGGAAGCGCCGGTGTATGGTCGGTTCTAAATACCTTGTTTGTTTTGTGTTAGTGTAAGAGTTTGTTTTTTTTTGTTGGGGGGTATATTAGTTTGTAGGCCTATGTGTGTGGTTTTGTGAAGGTTTTGTGGCGGATTTGGTAAATGGGATGTAATTAGGGATAGGCCTATATGTTAATCTGCGGTAAATTGGCATCCGGGTATTTAATCTGATGTTATATTATTTTCGACAGAGGAGGGAGGGAGGGAGGGAGGGAGAGTGGGAGAGGGATGTGAGGGAGAAGAGTGAGAGTGAGGGAGGGAAGTGGAGAATGAGGAGAAAGGAGAGTAGGAGGGAAGGGGAAAGGAGGAGGAAAGGGAGGGTGAGGGGGGAAAGAGTGAGAATGAGAAGGAAAGAGGGAGAGAGAGAGAGAGAGAGAGACAGACAGACAGACAGACAAGACAGACAGGAGCGGAGAGCAGGCGAGATGGGAAGAGAGAAGAGAGAGAGAGAGAGAGAGAAGAAGAGAGAGAGAGAGAGAGGAGAGGAAGGAAGGAAGGAAAGGAAGAAGAAGGAAGGAAGGAAGAAGAGAGGAAGGGAGAAGAGAGAGAAAGAGACAGAGAAGTGAAAAACAAAAATCATACCTCGTATTCTTACCAGTCCTGCTATCAGATACACCGTTACATTTGACCTGCAGCACGGGCCCGTGTATCAAATTTGGCACCACGAGAATGCACTTTTTCCATTATTGGACGGAGGGTCGCTTCAGCTAGCCGGGATTGAGGCAGGACTCTATAAATTCATTTGCGAAAAGTTTTGGTTTCAGATACAAGCGCTATAAATTTGCAAGGACGCACACAGGGTATGCAGGGAAAGGGACAGACAGACACAAATATGCATACACATAAATACACAGATGGATAGACAGACAGATAGACTGGTTCATCGACAGATAAACACAAATAGAAGAGGCTGCCAGACAAATAGACAAGCAGGCCCAGAAAGTAGATAGATATATAGATAGACATAGGCAGACGAGTTCACATAGATAGACGACTCGACGGAAACAACAGACAAACACAGACATGTAAGAACAGCCTGCAGCAAGTAACAGACGGCAGTCAGACAAACACACAGATCAAGACAGATTGACAGAATCAGATAGACAGACTGAGAGACGAACAGACAGATACACAGACAGACAAAGATCGCACAGCCAATCGTAGCCTCATGCAGGAGTTACGTGGCACCGTTAAGAGGCCGGGGTCATGCGGCACTGTGCAACCGGCAAGGTAAGTTGCACGCGAGAGTGCCATAACCTTTATTTATAGTACAGGTACCGGGCACTCACTTGCACTCGACCCTGGCTGGAGAGTAAGGGGAGGGGGGGAGAGGGAGAGGGGGGAGAGATTATACTCGGTGTAATGGGCATCTATGCAAGACGCCGGGAATATGCTTTGATATACTCAGATCGTGGCACTCTCTATTGATCTGGCACCTCCCCCCCCCTCCCTCGCCCGCGGTTCTCTTTGGAGTGCCATGCCATTCGCCGCGGGACCGGGTTGCCGTGCCCGGTGCCGCGCCCTCCGATGGGGGGAGGGGGCGGTGGGGGGTATTTTTGAGTCTTGTT
>NW_020870456.1:355762-363262 GCF_003789085.1 Penaeus vannamei | reverse complement strand
GTCTCTGTCTCTGTCTCTGTCTGTCTCTCCTCTCCTCTCTCTCTCTCTCTCTCTCTCTCTCTCTCTCTCTCTCTTCTCTCTCTCTCTCTCTCTCTCTCTCTCTCTCTCTCTCTCTCTCTCTCTCTCTCTCTCTCTCTCTCTCTCTCTCTCTCTCACGCTCGCTCGCTCTCTCGTTTCTCTCTCTCTCTTTCTTTTTCTGTGCTTGCGTGTGATTAGGTTATTTCTTAAATTCTTTTAATGTTATTTGTCATGGATATAGATTGCATATCTATACTTGTTGCCACTCACTGCATTGTATAATAGATAAAACCGCTAACATGTATTTTCTCTTTGCTTAATTGACGAGGCAGCTGTCGATCAATCGTGCAAGAAGCGATGCAATTGTTGGTTACGTGGCTACTGTTGCATATTGCAATAATTACGCGAACAATTGCCATGTTGGTGATGCCTTTGAAGGTGGTATTGTCCTTCCGGCATTTCCTTTCTCGGTATTATGCACTGGTATGGTGTTGGTGGTGTCAGTCGGTTGTTGTCAGGATTTCCGTTAAGTCAGGTCGTGTTGTCAGGAGGTTTTGTTTGGGACGGATTAAGGTTATGTTGTCTTGATGTGTCGTTAGTACTTTTTCTTTACGACGTATGTGTTTATGCGTGTTGTCAGAAAGTTCTATTGTCAGCACTTGTTGTCAATGCGTGTTGATAGGACGCGTTGGCAGCACGCCCTGGGAGTATATGGTGACATGTCTGTGCATGTTGCCTCGAAGCCCGCTGTTAATACCTGTAGTCAGAACGTCAGCTGTCAATACATGTTCTCGGGAAATGTCAGTACGTGTTCTGTGGTCATTCGCTGTCAGTAGGTGCTGTCAGGATGCGTTGTCAGGACGTGCTATCAATACTCAGTGTTTGGGCTTCCGTTGCCAGGACAGGTCGCCAATAGAATATTCCTTAAAGAGACTAATGTTACAATTATCGACAGAATTACTACTAACACGTATCTACAAGGAACAGGTCTTATGATAATGATTATATGTAAGATATTTCCCGGGTTACATATATTATTTTTGCATTTCATTTCTCTGTAAAGATCTTGTGTGTATATTCTGCATTTCTTTCACTTTGCGAAATAACACAGTGTCGACGACCGTTAAAAAGTAACCGTCGTTTTTTATTTAATTTTCCCGCCGTCATAATGCGGATATCCTCACCGTGTGCGAACAGCGAGCGACGCCAAGTTATTCGCACAGTGAATGGCAGACACGCACGCGAGAGGATTTTGTTTTTCTTTTCTTGCTTCTTTCGTTTATTCATGCAGGTGACTTCCCGCCCAGAAACATGCGACATTAACTCTTTTATTACTCAAGGTGTTTATGTGCGTGTGTGTGTGATTATGTGTGCGTGTTTGCGTGTTTTTATTGTGCGGTTTAAGGGGTTTGCATATCCGCGTGTAGGTGTGTTTATGTGCGTGCGTTTGCCCCTGCCTGTACGAGCTAGTGGTTGCCCATAGTTTTACACGCATGTGTCCTTGCGCGTGTACATGTATGTGTGGCCATGCCTTTATTTACACTATTTGCATTTATATTCTCCGTCGATCCGTACGTATTTTTTTAGCTTGAGGCAACGGTGAGGATAACGGGGTGAGGGTGATCGCACCGACCCACGAGGCGGATCGAACCAGATTGGTGTGGAGGAGGCCGCTGTCATGCGTGCCAGAGTACACTGTATGATCGCTCCGTTCGCATTCAACTGTTTTTTTTTCCCCCTCGGAGATTGATAGTGGTAGTCGGTGTGGTCGGCTCTCTTACTTTTTTCCTCCTCCTCTTCTTCATTTTTCCTCTCTCCTTCCTTTCCTTCTTCTTTTTCTTCTTATTCCTTCTTTCCTTTTTCTTTCCTTCCTTTTTTCCTTTTTTTTTTTTTTTTTTTCTTTTTTCTGTATGCATGTATGTATCTTGTAGTATGCAGCCTATGCTATGTAATGTATATTCTATGTATATTTTGCTATGTTATGTTGTATATTTTGTATGTACGTATGTATGTATATGTATACCCGTAGGTATGTACAAAAGTGTACTCATATAGGCAGATGTGCGAGTTATGATGTCAATATTTTACATTTTGCTGACGCGCTGAGAAAATTCATGTTTTGAAGCTCTATATCTTCATCTGCGGCATTTTATCGTCTGAAATTATTATCGCTGCTTCGGTTTTGATTCATTTTACGACACTTCAGTAAATTTATCTATAAAGATCGAATCCTTTTGGTTTTTGATGCATATTCTCTTGATTTTTCTTTCTGGATGCCTTTTCATTATTTTGTTTTTCTCTTCTCCCTGTTTTTTAATTCTTCCTCTTTATGTTGTGGTTATATTTATTATGGTTATTATTATTGTTGTTGCTGTTGTTTTACTTTGTTGTGTTAATATTTTAATAATTGAGAACATTGCTAGTAATAATTGTTTTAATTAGTTATGATCATTATCATACTTTCTTTACTATTACATTTATTGTTACCTCCACCTCTCACTCACCCCTCACCAGCGCTCCAACCACCACCTTCCACCCGCACCTTCACCATCGCCAGTCCACCCATCGACCTCCACTCCATAACCCACCACCTCATCCACACCACCAAACCCCACCAACTCCACGGCCTTCCCCCCCCCCACCTACACAACACCCACAACCACTACACCCCGACCGTGCACCCCGTCCTCTTCTTGCAATTATTTTGTCGATTAGAGATATTGCACTGAGACCCGGGAATTCCCCCAGCGCCTCGGTGTGCAAAGGACGCGCTGCCGCCCGACGAACCAAAACGGAAAATAGACACACGGAGAGGCTTCTGTTCGATTTTTTTTTTTCTTTTCTTTTCTTCTTCTATTCATTTTCTCTTTCTTCTTATTTCATTCTTCTACTCTTCTACTTCTCTTTTTTTCTACTTCTTTCTTCCTTCTTCCTCTCCTTTTATTTCATGTTTAGGAAGGGAAAATGAAGGTGCGAAAATAATTTAAGAGCGGTATGGAATATAATATTATATATATAATATATCATATATAATATATGTATGATAATAATGTAATTTTGTATGTAATATACTATACCAACATACATAATTTTATACTTATATGTGTTTGGGTGCGCATGTGGAATATGTATATTTGCCTACATATGGCATGCTGGATGAAAATAGAAAGGGGAAGTGAAAGGTGGGAATGAGGGTTGATTTAGGCCTATGCTATGTTAGGCCTATTGTATATGTGTGTATATGAGAATAATGTTTTTCTTACTCTTTATATTATAGGGTATTGTGAGCGACTGATATTATTATTATTCTAAGGTAGTAGTGACATTAATAGTAAGAGGCATAGCAGAGTAGTTGCATTTATATGGAGATTTGTTTTTATTTAATACATAGGTAATATGTTAATTTTTGTTTTAGGGTTTTCTGTGTTTGTGATATTAATTGTTTTGTTGATTCTTGCATTATAATTTTATTTTTTTCTTTTGCAGGTAAGTGTCATGAGAAGAATCCTGTTGCACGTGAGGTAGGCCTATCCGCTTCCCTTCGTCAACTATCCCTGTGTTCTTGATTTGTGTTTGTAGGCCTATGCATAAGTGGATGCGCGTGCATGAGTGTACGTATATAGGTATGCGTGTATGCTTGTCTGTCTGTTCTTATATGCGTGAATGTATGTATAAGTGTACAGTATGTATTTGTGTGTAGATGTGTGCATGAGTGTATAGGTATATATGTGTATGTTGGTATGTATGTGTGCGTGTGCTGTATGCATGTGCAAGTATGTGTGCACATACGTTTGAGTGTATATCTAGCTCTGTATGTACGTACTGCTGCCGGCTGGCGTGCGTCCCGGTGCCCCTGTTGTGAAAGCCGCCCCATTCCGGATCGGCGGCGGCGTGAATCCCTTCCCACGATTTACGGCGCGTGTGAAATCGCCGCCTCTTTCTCCATCGGATTGACACGGGCGGGGACGGGGGAGGGGGAAGGGGGAGGGGGAAGGGGGAAGGGGGAAAGGTGTTTTCTGCTCTCCTCTCGCGAATCTGGCGCCGGGGGGAGAGGGAGGAGAGGGAAGGGGAGAGATAGCGTGAGAGAGGGAGGGAGGGAGAGAATGAATGAAAGGGGATGTGGCCTGCTTCGGTTGAGGGAGTTATTAAAATCATCATAATCATCATTATCATTTCATCATCATCGTCATCCATCATTTCGCATCATCATCCACATCATCGTCATCATCATTTCATCATCATCATCATCATATATTATTATATTACCATTGTCATTCTTGCTATTGTTAGTGTTGTTATCACTGTCAGTGATCTTATTGTTATCGTCATCAATGTCACTACTCTTTCTTTCTCCTCTCTCTCTCTGCCCCCTCTCTCCCTTCTCTCCGTCTTCATCATCTCTCTCTCTCTCTCCTCTCTCTCTCTCTCTCTCTCTCCTCTCTCTCCTCTCTCTCTCTTCTCGTCTCTCTCTCTCCTCTCTCTCTCGTCTCTCTCCGTCTCTCTCTCTTCCCTCTCGTCTCTCTCTCCTCTCTTCTCGCTCTCATCTCTCTCTCTCTTCTCTCACTCTCTATCTCCTCTTCACTCTCTCTCTCTCTCTCTCTCTCTCCTCTCTCTCTCCTCTCTCTCTCTCCTCTCTCTCTTCTCTTTCTTTCTCCTCTCTCCTCCTCTCTCTCTCTCCTCCCCCCCCTTCTCCTCTCCTCTCTCTCTCTCTCTCTCTCTCCCTCTCTCTCTCTCTCTCTCTCTCTCTCTCTCTCTCTCTCTCTCTCTCTCTCTCTTCTCTCTCTCTCTCTCCTCTCTTCTCTTTCTTTCTTTCTTTCTCTCCTCTCTCCTCCCCTCCCTCCGCCCCCCCGTCTCTCTCTCTCTCTCTCCATCTCTCTTCTCTCTCTCTCCTCTCTCTCTCTCTCTCTCTCTCTCCTTCTCTCTCTCTCTCCTCTCGTCTCTCCTCTCTCTCTCTCTATCTATCTATCTATCTATCTATCTATCTTATCTCTATCTACTATCTAGTCTCTATCTCTCTCTGCGCTCTCTCCTCTCTCTCTCGTTTGTCTGGTCATCTCTCTAGTCGGTCCTGCGCTCCTCTCGCTCTCATCTCCTCTGATCCTCTCTCTCTCTCGCATCGTCTCCTCTCTCTCTCTAGCCTCTCCTCCTCTCTCTCCTCTCTACGTCCTCCTCTCTCCTCCTCTCTCTGCTCTCTCTCCGTCTCTTCTCGTCTTCCTTCGTAAACATTTGTTAGTGATGTCCTTGAAGTGGGCCTCACCAGAGGAGGGGGGCTTTCCACTTAAGACGCCGCCGGGTTAAAATGGACACGGGAAATATTGGAAGAGGAGAAGGGAGAAGGAGAAAGAGGGGAAGGTGCGAAATTAAGGGGGGAAGAGGACGAGGGAGGAGGAGAAAGGAGAGGAGGAAGGAGGAGGTGAAAGGGTAAGGAGAGGTGAAATGGGGAATAAGGAGACGAGGAAGAAAAAAGGAGAGGAAGGAAGGGAGGAGGCGTAGAAAGCAGAGGGGGAAGAGGGGAAATGAGGGTGGAAGAAGAGGACGTAGGAGGAGGAGAAAGGAGACGGAGGAAGAGGAGTAAGTAGAAGAGGAAGAGGGTGGAAGAGGAAAATGAAGAAGAGGAAAGAGAAAGAAGAATGGTGAAGGCAGCCGAAAAGAGAAAGGAAGAGATAGATAAAGCTGAGAGATAAGAATGAGCGTAGATGAAGAACCGGATAATTAGAACATAGGAGTAGATAGAATTAAAGAAAGATATTGGGCAAATATGGAGAGCTGGATAAAGATACAGGATAAGAGAGACAGGGCAGTGGTATCAAGATGGATCAATCGTGGATTAATTTGTGGATTAGGCACGTTTAATTGGGCGAGACTCGAGAGGAGAACGAGAGAAAAGCTGGATTAAGGTGTGTTAATGGAAAGAGAGAGAATAAAATACGTAGAAAAATTAAAAGAAGTAATATTTATAAAGAAGCATTACAGAGAGAGAGAGAGAGAGAGAGAGAGAGAGAGAGAGAGAGGAGAGAGAGAGAGAGAAGAGAAAGTGAGAGAGAGAGAAGAGAGAGAGAGAGAGAGGAAGAGAGAGAGAGAAGAGAGAGAAGAAGAGAAGAAAGAGAAAGAGAGAGAGAGAGAGAGAGAAGAGAGAGGAGAGAGGAGAGAGACGAGAGAGAGAGAGAGAGAGAGAGAGAGAGCGACGAGGAAGAGAGAGAGAGAAGAGAGAGAGAGAGAGAGCGAGAGCAAAACGAGGTAGAAACAAGGCGCGTCCTTGCGGGAGTAAATCCAGCGCCCCGTTTTTAATGACGGTAAAGGGAGGGCGAGAGGGAGGGGGCAGTGGAAAAGTGGGGGGAAGGGACAAGGGTAGTAGGGAGGGTGGGAGGGGGCATGGGGGCAAGGGCATTGGGAAGGAAGAAGGGGAAGTGTAAAAGGGGAGGGGTAGTAGGGAGGGTGGGAAGTGGGCAGGGGCAGTGGGAAGGGAAGAGGGGGAAGTGACAGTGTGAAGGGGGAGGGTAGTAGGGAGGGTGGGAAGTGGGTAGGGGTAGTGGGAAGGGGAGAGAGGGAAGTGAGTGACAGTGTGAAGGGGAAGGGGTAGTGGGAGGGTGGGAGGGGGCAAGGGGATTGTGGGAAGTGGCAGTGGGAAGGAGGGAAAAGGGTTGAGGCAGTGGAAGGGGGGAGAGGGGAAAAGGGGATGTGGGGAAGATTGAGGAGGGGGAGAGGGGGATATCCTACGCCCTGCTCATAACGGTATCAACCTGTCCTTGTCGTCCTGGCTGGTCGGGCGGGGGCGTTTTTGTTCGTCTTTGGGGGGGGGGGGGTTGTTTATGTTATTTTTAGTTGTTGTTTTTTTTGTTTCTTGTGTTGTTTGTTTTATTTGTACTTTGTTGTTGTTGGAAAGGGGGGAGGGGGTTGTTTGTTTTTGTTATTACTGCTATTGTTTTTCTTTTGGTTTCATTTGCGTTTCTTGTTTTTTGTTTTGTTTTCTTTTGTGTTATTGCTGTTGCTGGGTTCGTGTTTTATTGTTGTTGTTGTTATTTTATTGTTGTTTTCTTCATCTCCATAGTAATATCTTGATTATCACTGTTATTGTTATATTGTTCAATTGAGAAAAGAATGATAGAAAAAAACAAAAAAAAAATAAGGAATGGATAATCCGAGAGAGAAATTGGAAAATAATAAGCAAAATTTTCTTTGTTTGTTTGTTGAAAAAGAGGGAAGCAGATAAGAGTAAAATTGAAAAAGAAAATGATGAAGTGATTTTGAGGGAGAAATGGGTAAGGAGAATGGAAGGGAAGGGCGTGAGGAGAGGGGAAAGGGAGGGGAAACGAGAAATGGAACGAGGGGAGGGAAAGACGCGGAAGGAATGGGTAAATAGGCAAGTAAAGGGGTGTGAACAGAGGGCGAGGGTGGGGACAGAGCGAGGGGAAAGGGGAGGGGGGAGGAGGGAGATGGCACAAGGGAGGTGGGAAGATGGGGGACAGGAAAGAAGGCGGAGGG
>NW_020870456.1:327990-348185 GCF_003789085.1 Penaeus vannamei | reverse complement strand
TCTCTCCCCTTCATCCGTCCTCTCGACCTCCCTCTCTCCCCTCATCGCTCCTTCTCGGCCCCCCTCTCTCCCCTTCATCGCTCCTTTCATCGGTCTCCCTCTCTCCCCTTCCTTTCTCCCGTTGCCTCCTTCCACGATTAAAAATAGAGATGGAAGGGACACCTGCTCCACGCGGCCTACTCGCACCTGCACAATGATGGAGACAAATTGCGAAGAGGAAGACGGGAAACGCGAATAGCGAAGAGAAGGGAAGAGGAGAAGGCGAAGAGCTCTGATTAGAAGCTGATAAACGGGCGACAAGCAAGAAGGGGAGGGAGAGAGAAGAGAGGGAAGGGGGGAGGGAAGGGAAGAAAGGGGAGGGGGGAGGAGGGAGAAAGGGGAGGGGGGAGGAGGGAAGAAAGGGGAGGGGGAGGGAGGGAAGAGACAGGGGGGAAGGAGAAGAGGGGGGGGGAGGGAGAGAGGAGAGGGGGGAGGGGGGAGAGAGGGAAAGGGGAGAGAGATGGAGGAGGAGGGAGAGGAGAGGGAGGGAGGAGAGAGAGGGGAGGGGGAGGGGAGAGAGAAGGGAGGGGGGAGGAGAGAGGGGGAGGGGGAGGAGGGAGAGAGGGGGAGGGGGAGGGGAGAGGGGGGAGGGGGGGAGGGAGGAGAGGGGAGGGAGAGAGAGGGGGAGGGGGAGGGAGAGAGAGGGGGGAGGGGGGAGGAGAGAGAGAGGGGGAGGGGGGGGGAGAGAGGGAGAAGGGAGAGAGGGAGGAGGGAGAGAGAGAGGGGAGGGAGGGAAGAGAGAAGGGGAGGAGAGGAAGAGAGAGAGGGGGAGGGAGGGAGAGAGAGAGAGAGGGGGATGGGAGAGGGGAGATAGAGAGAGAAAGAAAGAAAGATTCGAAAAAGGGGTAAAACATATCTAAAAAGACAAAGGAGTACAGATTAGAAAAAAAAATAAAAAAGCGAAAAGTTGAAACGGAAAAAAAAGCAAAAATAAACGAAATAAAGATAAAACGCCCAGCGCCACACAGATAAAGCTGATATGTTGCCACCTGCGAACACCTTGCATAACCTTCCCTGTTCCCCCACTTGAACGAAAGATTTCACCATTTTTCCGATAATTCTTGGGATGACACAGCGTGGACGGAGAAGGGGGGGAAGGATAAGTAGTGGATAAGGTGAATATATATAAAAAAGAGGAATTGTGAAATCGAGTAAATGAGAAAATGAGAAAAAAGGGAGAGAGGGGGAGAGAGGGAAAGGGAAAGAGAAGAGGAGAAAAAGGGAAAAGAGGAGAAAGAAAGAAGAGAGGAAAAGGGGAAGATAGAGAGAAAAAGAAGCAATGGAAGATAAAAGACTGAAAAAAACTAATAGATATCATTAAAAGCCATACACAAGATAACCGAAAAGAACGCCACTCCGCCCCCCCCCTTCCTCTTCCACATCCAAAAGACACAAAGGAAAAAAAAAAACGAACAGATAAGACAACGCAAAACAAGGAAGAACAAAAAATCAGGAATAAATAACACACAAAATAAGGGCGAGAGGAAAAATCCGAGGAAATGTGCGACGGATCAGCCACCATTAAATTGATATGATGCCCACGTGATGAGGACCCAATTACCGTTCTATACCTGATACGACCGGGAGGGGGTGGTAGGGAGGGGGTGGCAGGGAGGGGAGGGGGGGACATTGGGGGTGGTGGGTTGGGGAGGAGAGATGGGGACGCTGGGGGACGGGGGGGGGAGGTCGGGGGGGGGAGGGGGCAGGGAGGGACATGGGAGGGGGGTGGGAGGGGATGGGGGGTGGTGGGGACATGGGGATGGGAGGCGGATGGGGACAGAGGGAGGTGAAGGATATGGGAGGGAGGGAGGTGAGGATATGGAGGTGAAGGCAGGTGGGGGACATGGGGTGGGGGGGAAGGGAGGGGGGGGACATGGGTTGGGGTGGGGGAAGATATGGGAGGTGAAGACAGGGGGACATGGTTGGGTGGGTGGAAGGATATGGGGAGAAGAGAGACCTGGGGAGAGAAAAGGGACATGGTGAGGAGGGACATGGGGGGGGGTTGGGGGGATTACGTCGTGAAAGACGAGGGAAAGAAATGGAGGAAGCAGCAATAAGGAAAGAAAAAGGAAGGAATGAGGAGTTAAAAGGGAAGAAAGAAAGAAAGAGGAGGAGGAGGAGGAGAGGAGGAGGAGAATATGGAGGCGGCCGAGGATGGAGGAGGAGGAAGAGGAAGAGAGCGGCGAAGACGAAGGAGGAAAAGGGAGCGAAGATGGAGGAGGAGAAGGAGGAAGAGAAAACGAGGCGAAGAAGCAATCAGCAAGGATTAACAGAAAGAGAAATGGAAAAACATAAAAGAAAACACAGGTATTAAGCGAGACATTAATCAAAGCGGTGATTAGGACAAAAAATAAATAAACAAATAAATAAAATAAAATAAAATTATAAATTGAGGTGGCGAGGAAGACGAGGAAGTGGAGCAACAACTAAAGAAATAAAAAATAAATAATTCAAGAGTAAAAAAGAGACATAACGAACACCGAACAATCTGGCCACGCCCATCAAAATAAAAAATCTACAAATAAAAATAATGTAAAGATGAAGAAGAAATGACTAAATATGTAAACAATGAAATAGGTCAACAACACTAACAAATAAGACAGAGAGAGAAGAAAGAGAGAGAGAGAAAGAGAAAGAGACAGGAGAGAAAGAAGGAAAGAAAGAGAGAGAAAGAAAGAGACAAAGAGAGAGACAGAAAGAAAGAGAAAGAGAGAGAAAGAAAAAAAAAGGAAAGAGAGAGAAAGAAAGAAAGAGAAAGAGAGAAAGAAAGAAAAGACAAAGAGAAGAGGAAAGAAAGAAAGAAAGAAAGAGACAAAAAGAAAGAGACAAAGAGAAGAGAGAGAAAGAAAGACAAAAGAGAGAAAAAAGAAAGAAGAAACAGAGAAAAAAGACAGAGACAAAGAGAGAGAGAAAGAAAGAAAGACAGAGACAAAGAGAGAGAGAAAGAAAGAAAGACAGAGGACAAAGAGAGAGAGAAAGAAAGGAAAGAGAGAGGCATAATGACGACGATCGCCTCGGACTCCAATTCCCTGAACCGAAGACGGAGCAAAAATCTCTCCCATTAATATTCGAATCTGTTCGGCATTAACCGGATTAGACAGACACTCTTCTCCGGATTGTTGAACGAACATTAAAGGAGCGGAAGGAAATGAAATGAAAAAAAAAAGAATAAGTAAAAACAGCTTGTAATCAAAATCCCATTTTTTTCTCATTCCACGCTTCGCTCTGCTTCGATTTATGGACAATTATCAACTTTCAAAAATCGTATTGCTTTTAAGTGGGTGTAATTATGAAAATGTTGATGAGTGTGATATCAATATATCAGTATTATTGATTGAAATACAAAAACAATTTTCATAAAAAGGTGATAAAAATAAGTAAGAACAACAGCCATAAAGCGATGATATTCAAATTAATAATAATAATAATGATAATATAGTAAAAAAAAAAGTAATAATAACAACAACTACAACTACTACTACAACAATAACAATATATAGAAAAACAACGATATCAAAATAATAACAACAATAACAAAACTAATAATAATAAATTCACTTCATTCTTACACAACACAAAATTCTCAGGACCAATAATGCTTCCTATTTTTCTTCTTCCTTCACCGAATTTCACAACGAATGACGTCACAAGAATAAATGATGTCGACAGAAAATAAAAACGAAAAGCAAAGGGTGGAAATATCAAAGAGGAAAAAAAAAAAAACATGGAAATCCGATAAAATACGTTGCTTGTTATATAGGGCATATTATATAAACATATATATACACTCGCTCGCTCGCTCACTCACTCGAAATTTTAAACTCCTTTCATTATTTCCTTCTTTTATCGCCTTCTCTCTTGTCTCCCATCTTCGTTCTCTGCTTTTATACACTTCTCCTCCTCCTTTCCTCCCCTCTCCTTTCTCCTCCTCCTCCTCTCTCTCCTCCTTTCCTCCTCCTCCTCTCCTCCTCCTTCTCCTCTTTCTCCTCCTTTTCCTCCGCTCCTCCTCCTCCCCTCCTCCCCCTCCCTCCCTCCCTTCCCTCCCTCCTCCCTCCCTCCCCTCCTTCCCTCTCCTCCTCCCTCCTCCTCCTCCTTCCTCCTCCTCTCGTTCCCAGCCACTGCTCTTTCTAAGCGTGTTCTCTATTCCACTTAACACCCCCACCCCCTCTTTCTCTCTCCTCTCTCTCGCTCCTTCCCTCTTTCATCACGTCTATTCATTCGCACTCTTCGCCCCATCGCCATCTCCCTCTTCATCTCCCTCTCCACTTTATCGCTCACTCCTTGCTCTTCGTCTCCGCGGCTCTCTCCGCTCCTTCCTCCCTCCCTCTTTCTTTGCGTGTCTCTTCTATTCTATCTTCCTTTAAGGCGCGTTTATTGACCCTTCTCTATTTACCGTTCCCTTTTCGCCTCGCAAGTATTACGAGGCTGTCGCTTTTTCCCCTCTCCGTCTTTCCCTCTTTTCTTCATTCTCTCTCGCTCTCTCCTTGCCGCCGCCCTCGTCTCATTTTCTCTCTCTCTCGCTCTCTCTCGCTCTCTCTCTCATTCTGTGTGTGTGTGTGTGTGTGTGTTGTGTGTGTTTGTGTGTGTGTGTGTGTGTGTGGTGTGTGTGTGTGTGTGTGTGTGTGTGTGTGTGTGTGTGGAGTGAGTGAGTGAGTGAGTGAGTGTGTGTTGTGTGTGTGTGTGGTGTGTGTGTGTGTGTGTGTGTGTGTGAGTGTGAGTGAGTGATGAGTGAGTGTGAGTGAGTGAGTGTTGTGTGTGTTGTGGTTGTCCTTATTCCCTCTTCTTTGTTCCTCTTTTTCCTCTTGGTCTTGTTCTTTTAAAACTTTCCAGCTCCCTTCCCCTTCCCCCCCTCCCCCCTGCCTCTTGGAGAGAGACGCCCTCCCGTGGCATTTCCCTTACACGCACCCTCTTGGTCCTTCCCTTTCCTTCCCCCTTTTCCCCTTTGCCTTAGGCCCTTGCACTCTCCTTCCCTTCGCCTTGTTCCTTTCCCCTCGTCCAGTCCCTCCCTTTCCTTGTTCCTTTTCCCTTGCCCTCTCCCTTTCCCCTCGTCCAGTCCTTCCCTTTCCCTGTTCCTTTCCCCTTGTCCAGTCCCTCCCTTTCTTGTCCTTTTTCCCTTGCCGTCTCCATTTCCCAGTCCTTCCCTTTCCCTGTTCCTTCCCCTCGTCCAGTCCCTCCCTTTCCTTGCTCCTTTTCCCTTCCCCTCCCTTTCCCCTCGTCCAGTCCCTCCCTTCCCTCGCTCTCTCCCTTCCCTTCCCCTCTCCTTCCCCCCTCGTCCAGTCCTTCCCTTTCCCCGTTCCTTTCCCTTAGCTTTACCCCTTCCCTCCCCTCCTCTTTCCCCTCGTCCAGTCCCTCCCTTTCCCTTGTTCCTCTCTCCTTCCCTCTCCCTTTCCCATCGTCCAGTCCCTCCTATTTCCTTCCCTTAGCTTTACCCCCTTCCCCTCGCCCTCTCCCTTCCCCTCGTTCCCTCCCTTCCCCTGTTCCTTTCCCTTAGCTTACCCCCTTCCCTCGCCCTCTCCTTTCCCTGTTCCTCCCCTTAGCTTTACCCCTTCCCTCGTCCCTTCCTTCCCTGCATCCCCTTTAAAGTCCTTCCCCGTTTCGATCCGCCCCTTAAACAGTCTCCCCTTTAACAAACCATTACTCTCGTCTCTCCCTATCCCCTCCACCCCCCCCCCCGTCCACGAAGTATCCCCCGTCGTGTCTGTCGCTTCCTCCATTCTCTGTATTTTTTCTCTGGTTGGTCTATGCCTTCTTTTATTCCTTCCTTCTTTCCACTTTGGTCTATGCCTTCTTTTTATTCCTTCCTTTCTTCCCTCTTTACCCCTTCTTTCCTTCTTCCCCTTTCGTATGGCGCGTCCCCTTTCTCTAACTTCAACGGAACTAATTCCCTCATAGGCATCCTATCTGTCTTTCTCTCTCTCTCTCTCTGCTCTCTCGTTATCGGCCCCTTTCTCATCTCTTTCGTTCGTCATTTTCCCTTACTTCCCTCTCTCTCATCTTCATTTCCTGTTGCCATTTCTCCTTTTCCTCAAAACCGAAACAATTGCAGGACAGACACGTGGCTGTACGAGACTCCCTCTCTCTCTCTCATCTTTATTCTCTACCTCCGTTTTCCATCCGTTCTCGTCCCCTTCTTCCCCCCTCGCCCCTCCCTTCCCCCCATCGCTGTCTTCCCCCCGTCATCTTTATTCTCTATTGCCATTTTCCTTTCGTACCTTCCTCCGCCCCCCCCCCCCCAATTTACCCATCACAATCCTCTACACCAAAATAATAATTACAGGACAGACACGTGGCTACAGGAGACTCACACCTGTCGGAGAGTGACCATCACCTTTCTGAACACCTGTTGTATCATCTGTTCAAAACACAAAAGAACACACACACGCTTTGTCCTACTTTTGACACCTTTGGTGAAGAGAGCGTGAACAGAGAGCCGAAAAAAAGTGAAAGAAAACGAAATTATAAAAAAGCAAAAACGAAAGAGAAAGAGAGAGAGAGAGAGAGAAGAGAAGAGAGAGAAGAGAGAGAGAGAGAGAGAGAGAGAGAGGAGAGAGAGAGAGAGAGAGACGAGAGAGAGAGAGAGAGAGAGAAGAGAATTAAAAAAAAATGAATGAAAAATATATATATATATATATATATATATTAGTACCTTGAACGTATAATAAACAAGGGACGCGTGATGCAATATCCAATTTACAGAAAACGGAAACATGAGATACGAAAAAATAAAATGAAATCCAAGGATATATATGTCTGTGTGCATGCGTGCGTGTGTATGTGCGCGTGTATGACGTGTGAGTGTGAGTGAGTGTGTGTGTGTGTGTGGAGTGTGTGAGTGATGTGTGAGTGTGGTGTGCGTGCGTGTGTGTGTATGTGTGTGCGTGGTGTGTGTAGTGTATGTGCGTGTTGTGCGTGTATGTGCGTGTGCGTGCGTGCATGTGCATTCGTGTATGTTCGCGTATGTGCGTGTGTGTCTACGTGCATGCATCCACACGTGCGTACGCGTAAGTGCCCCGCCCCAAATAATCCCGCTCCCACGACATCAAAGAAAAACATTTCAAAGTTGCATCAAAACGGCTGAATCATCCCGTGTTCACAACAACAACAACAACAACAAAAACTTTTAGACTATGACAAAAAAAAAAAAAAAAAAAAAACTGTAAAAGTATTTCAGGAAGGCGTGGATTAATTAAATGCCCAAACAAACAAACAAACAAGATAGACTACAACACGCTCGTATTCCATAAATTAATACACATGTATCAAAAATAGAAAGGGGGGGGGGCGACAGGCATTCCATAAATCATAAATTGTACATCTATTAGTACACGGGTATTAATTCATGATAATGTAATCAGTGACTCTGCTAACAATATATACTTTCTTTTAATCTAATAAAAAGAAAACAATAAGACTAAAGATTTTCCGAATAAGGATGTGGCAAAGAACCGGAAATTAAATATTAACAATCTGCTGAATTAATCATGTAATATCTTCTACCTAGGAGAGAGAGAGAAGGGGGAAAAAAAAAAAAGATATACACACTCCATGAACATATGATGAGACACTCCCCTCCCCTCCCCCCCCAACACACACAAAGCAAATACGAAAAGGAAAAAAAAAAAAAAAAAAAAAAAAAAAAAAAAAAAAAAAAAAAACGAAAAAACGAAAACGAAAAAAACGAAAAAGAAAAAAAAAAAACGAAAAAATAAACGAAACTAAAATATCAAAACAAAAACCAGAGATCCCAAATGTTAAAACGAACAGTGAACAGCAGTCCATCCGAACCACGCCAGCCTATTACCAGCACATGACATGACATCATTACAGATGTGACACTGGCAGCACTAACTGGCACATAAAAAGATAACTCAAATATCAACCATAATCAACCCAATTAAAAGGTCATCCATGTCAACGAGAACTTCGACACGACGACCACCGATAACAACGACCACAAACAAACAAACCAACCATAAAGGCGTATCAGATTTCGGATCTAAAAACACATGGAAATCTACCCCCCTCTCCCCCCCCTCTCTCCCCCTCTCCTTATCCCCTCCCCCTCCCTAACCCTCCCCCGACACCTACCCCCTTGCTCTATATCTCCTCACACCCCTTTCCCCCCCTCACCCTCTCCTCCTACCCCACACCTTACGCAATTCCCCCCCCTCCTCCTTATCTCCTCCCCTCCCTCTCCTTATCCCCTCCCTCTTAACCCCCCAACCTCCCGACGTCCTCCCCCTTTCTATACCCCTTACCCCCCCCCCCAACACACACACACCACACACACACACACACACACACACACACACACACACACACACACACACACACACACACACACACACACACACACACACACACACACACACACACACACACACACACACACACACACACACACACACACACACACACACACACACACACACACACACCACCACATCCTGTCCTTGGTTTTACAGCTGTCTCTCACTTGACATCTGTGTACACTTCGTTTTTACACTAAGATTTACGGCAAATTTAAGGAGGGGGAGAGAAGGGGAGGGGGAGGAAGGGAGGAAGGGAGAGGAAGGGTAGGACAGGGGTGGAGGTGGAGGGAAGGGGAGAGGAAGGGTGGGGAAGGTAGGAAGGTGGGTGGAGGTGGAGAGAGGGGAGAGGAAGGGTAGGGAAGGGTGAGAAGGGAGGTGAAAAGGTAGGACAGGGTAAGGAAAGGTAGGAGGGAGGGAGAGGCGGAGGGGAAAAGGTAAGGTAAAGGAGGGGGAGGGGGGGGGGAAGGGTAAGGTAAAGGAGGGGAAGGGCAGGGAGAAGGAGAGGGCAGATGACAAGATGAAAAACAATCCACGAAGAAGACATCGCACACTTTTTCCTAAACCGCTGACCCCCCCACCCCTACCCCCCACCCCCACCCCACCCCCAACACACACAGATCCCCCCACCCCGCACACACACACACAGATCCCGAATATAAATTAATCATCTAAAAGATAAAATAGATAAAAAAATAAGGCCACCCCACCACCACCACAGGGGGCGGATCCGGCACACCAGGGGGAGTCCGTCATTCGTTGTCTTCGGCTTCACGCCCCTCACGCCCACCCGCCCCCCACGCCCACCCCCGCCCCCACGCCCCACGCCCCCCACGCCCCCCACGCCCCCCCCCGTCCTATCCCGGGCGTGTATGAATTACCTGAAAGTTTAATAGGCCAGGCTTCGGCAAACAGGTTGTCTAGGGGTAGGAGGAGGAAGGGAAGGAGGGAGGAGAGAGGAGGAGGAGGGAGGGAGGAGGGAGGAGGAGGAGGAAGGGGAGGAGGAGAGGAGGGAGGAGAAGAAGGAAGGAGAAGGGAGGAGGAAGAGAGAGAGGAGAAGGGAGGAGGAAGGAGGAGGAGGAAGGAGAGGAAGAGGAGGAGAGGAGGAGAGGGAGGAGGAGGAGGAGGAGAGAGGAGGAGGAGAGGCGGCGGGGGCGGTAACAGCTGGATGAGGAGGATTGGAGGAGGAGATGGAATAATAGGAGGAAAGACGGGAGGAGGGGATTAAAGGAAGTGGAATGGGTGAAGGAGGATGAGAAGAAATAGAACGAACAGGGAATAGGAGGAGAAAGAGAACGAACAGGGAATAGGATTAGAGGAAACGAATGGGATAAAACAATAACCGAAAAGAAAAGAAAGAAAAAAAAAAACAGTTAACAGAAGCACGAAAGGGAAGGAGCAGAAGAAGACGCACCGAACGCCAGACAAGGCAAAACTCGATAAAGCAAGGGGGGAAAGCGAAAGCAGGCAGAACCACCCGCAAAGGAGGAGCACGTGCTTGTTGTTTACCCAAACATCGAGTTGTTTACTAATCTTCGCATGAGATTTACTGTAGGTATCGTAAGCCAGGAGGAGGTGGAGGAGGGACACGCAGGATATACAAATGCAGACGTAAATACACACAAATGCGCGCAGCTGCATACATAAATACGTAGACAAATGCACATACAAATGCGAGCACAAGCGCGCAGCTGCATACATAAATACGTAGACAAATGCACACACAAATGCGCGCCCAAAAGCACACGTAAATATGCACATAAATGCATATACAAATGCACGCAAATACATAAAACATGAACGTGTGAACAAAGTAACCCACAATAACATGACCTTACACGAAGAACAGATAAGTACTTAGAGAGACGAAACAATGGCAAACGTAGAGCGAAAGAGATTTGGAAAGAATAAGAGAAAGGGAGAGAGAGAGATAAACAGATGGATATATAACGAAAAGAGTGCGAAACAGAGACAGAGACGGAGCCAGAGACGCAAAGACAGAGACGCAGAGACAGACAGACAGAGCCAGAAACGCAGAGACAGACAGACAGACAGACGGAGCCAGAGACAGAGACAGACAGACAGACAGACAGATGGAGCCAGAGACAGACCCCAGGGACGGACAGAGACAGACAGAGACAAACAGCGAGAAACAGAAAAACAGAATCAGAGAGCCAGCGCACCCACAAGTGCCACTAGAGCCACAAGAGCAGGCACCTTCCCTTGCGCACAATCCACTCTATACACACAATATCACCGGTCAGTACGGGGAGTTGGAGGGGGAGGGGAGGAGGGGGGGGAGGAGAGAAGGGGAGGGGGGAGGGAAGGGAGGGAAGGGGAGGGGAGGGAAGGGGTGGGGGGGAGGAGGGTGGTGGAGTGGGAGTGGGAGGAAGGGGAGGGGAGGGGTGTGGGAGGAAGGGAAGGGAGGAGGGTGTGTAGGAGGAGGCGGGAGGAAGGGCTGTGAGGAAGGGGAGGGGAGGAGAGGGGGTGTAGGAAGGGAAGGGGAGGAGAGGGAGGGTTGTGGAGGGAGAAGGGGAGGGAGGGGGTGTGGGGGAGGGAGGGAGGGAGGGAGGTGTGGGAGGAAGGGAGGGGAGGAGAGGGGGGGTGTGGAGAAGGGGGGAGGGGGAGAGGAGGGGAGGGAGGGGAAAGGAAAGGAAAGGGAAGAGGATGGAGAGGGGAGTTAATGACGAGGGGAGGGAAGAGAAAGGGAAAAGTAAAGGGCAAGGGCACGGGAATGGGAAAAGGAAGGGGAGAGAGAGAGAGGAAAGAAAAGAAAGAAGGAAAGAAGGAGAGAGAAAGCGAAGAAAAGAACGGAAAAAGGGGAAGGGAGGGATCATAAAAAGAGAGGAAGGACACACAAAAGGGGGATGGGGAGAGGAAATGACAGGGATGAGTGGAAGGGGAAAAAAGAGAGGAGGAAGTCTGAAGAACAGAAGAGGGGGGGGGAGGAGTCGAGGACGTACAAGTTGCTGAGTGGAGAGCGGAGAATGGAGATAAGAAGGATAAGGAGGCGGGAAGGCCGATTGAGAAGGGGGGGAGGAGGGAGGGCGGAGAGGGAGGGAGAGGGAGGAGGGAGAGAGAGAGAGAGAGAGAGAAGAGAGAGAGAGAGAGAGAGAGAGAGAGAGAGAGAGACGAGAGAGAGAGAGAGAGAGAGAGAGAGAAGACAGAGGAGAGACGAGGAGAGACAGAGAGAGAGGAGACAGAGAGACGAGAGAGAAGAGAGAGGAGAGAGGACAGAGAGAGAGAAGAAGACAGAGAGAGAGAAGAGAAGACAGAGAGAGAGAGAGAAAGGAGAGAGAGAGAGGACAGAGAGAGACATGAGAGAGACAGACAGAGAAGAGAGAACGAAGACAGAGGACAGAGGAGAGAGAGAGAGACAGAGAAGAAGAGACAGAGACAGAGAGAGACAGAGACAGGAGAGAAAAAGACAGAGACAGAGAGAAAAGACAGACAGAGAGAGACACAGAGAGAAGACAGACAGAGAAGAAAGACAGAAAATAAGATAAATCGAGAAAGACAAGAGATGAACAAAAACAAAGCTTTAAAGAAAGAAAGAAAGAATAGAAACACACACAAAATAAATAACGAGGGGGGGGAGGGGAGACACACATTAGCAGAGGGCTAACCTGAGGAGAAAGCTCAGAACTTCTTAAACCCCCCAAGAGAAGTTGCGCCCTGAGGGAGAGGCGAAATAAATCAAGCCTCTAGGTAACCCTCCCCCCCCCCCCCCGTCTCTAAGCTCCCCTAAAGATAAAAAAAGAAAAAAAAAAAGAAAAAAGAGATAAAAAAAAGAAAATTAAAAAAAAAATGAAAAGGAATATTGATTTGATACAAAAATGAAAAAGGAATATTGATACAAAAATGAAAAGGAAAAACAAAAATTGAAAAGAATACTGGAAATGAAAAAAATATACACAAAAAATGAAAAGGAATACTGGTACAAAAAAATGAAAAAAAATTGATACAAAAATGAAAAGGATATTGATACAAAAATGAAAACGAAAATACAACAAAATAAAGAAAACGAAAAGGAATAAATGATAAAAACAAGAAAACGAAAAGGAATATTAAGACCCAAATCGAAGAAAACGAAAAGGAATATTGATACAAAAACCCAAAGAAAACGAAAAGGAATATTGATAACAAAACCCAAGAAAACGGAAAAGGAATATTAATACCAAAACCCAAAGAAAACGAAAAGGATATTTAATACAACAACCCAAAAACGAAAAGGAATATTAGATAAAAAAAAACAAAGAAAAACGGAAAACAGGAATACTAAGACCAAACCGAAAAAAAAAGAATTTGATACAAAAATAAAGAAAATTAAGGAATATTAAACCAAACCGAAAAAAAAAGAAATTAGACCAGTCATATCCCGGGCGCCGACGTCCTCAGCGGGACCAACTCCGGGACACGCGAGGCCAATTTTAGATATTTTTTTTTCTCGCGTCCCTTTCGGCTTCAATTCGAGCCTCGGAGGGACTCTCGTCGCCCGAAAACGCCCGTCGCCTGACAAACGGGGACCAAATCACGCCTGGACGACGACAGAGAAGATAGACATAAATTAGACAGAGATACAGACAGAGACAACATAAATAGACAGAGATAGACAGGACAGTAGACAATAACAGAGACAATAGACAGAGATAAATAGACAGAGATAGACAGACAGATAGGACAAACAGATAGACAGACAGATAGACAAACAGACAGACGGACAGACAGATAAACAGACAGAGACAGATAGCAGAAACATACAGAGACAGACCTACACCATACATACATACATACATACATACATACATTAGATACATACACAGACATAGAGACATACACAGACAGTTACAGAATAGACAAACAGATTGGACAAACAGTAGATAACAGACAGAACAGACAGGACATAGACAGACAGATAGACAGACATAGACAAACAGATTGACAAACAAAGGTAGACAGACAGACAGACAGACACACCACACACACACACACACACAACACACAAACGTCCCCCCCCCCCCCGCCAGCGGCCTGGAGCGAGGTCAAGGAGGGCGAAGTGAGTGACGTCATTCGCATCAGCTGATCCATCGGGATCAGCTGTTGCCCTTCAACTTTTTTTCCCCCGTCGCCGAAAGTGCCTCCTAATCGCTCTTTGGAAGAAGGGAGATGGATAATGGAAAGGGGGGGAGAAGGAGGGGGGGGAAAGGAGCGGAGGGGGCGAGACGGATGAGGGGAAGAGGAGACGAAGAGGAACCGAGAAAACGAGAAGAATGAAGAGCCGTGAAACGAGAGCAGAAGGAGCGGGAATGCGGTGAAGGAAGGAAAGGGGGAGAGCGGAGGAGGGCAGGAAAGGAGAAAGGAGGCGCAGGGAGGAGGGAGCGGAAAGGAGAAAGGAGGAGGGATGCGAGCAAAGGAGAAAGGAAGGAGGAGGAGGAGGGAGGGATGGGAAGGAGGAGGGTGAGGGAGGAGGGAGGAGGGAGGGAGGAAGGAGGGAAGGAGGGAGGGAGGAATCGAGGGAGAGCGAGGGGAGAGCGAGAGAGGCAGAACGAGAACGAGAGCGAGCAGAGACCAGGAAAAGAGAAAGAACCGAAAGCAAAAAAACAGAGGCGAAGCCCCGAGAGCGAGAGAATGAGAACGCAGAACGAGAGCTGAGAGAGAACAAGAACCGAGAACGAAAGGCGAAAGATGAACCGAGAGCGAGAAGCTAAAACCGAGGAACCAAGAAAGAGAAGAACGAAAGCAAAAAAAAAAAAGAGCCGCGAGAGAGCCCGAGGCGCACCCGCCCCCTTCCCCCCTTTCCCCCCAGGACAAGCAGCCGACCCCGCCGCAGCTGCAATCACGGCTCTCAAACCTGCAAACCACGTTTAACAGGAGCAAAACCTCGATCGCAAACACGACACAAACGAACAGCAGCAACAGGCCACCTTTGTTGTGTGTTGTGTTGTGCTGGCGTGCTGTGCCGTGCGTGCCCGTGCGTGCGTTTACGTTGTGGGAAAAAGAAAAGGTGTAGTATTCGGGGCAAAGCGAGGCGGCCAGCCGATGCATTCACTCCCCACCCCCCCACCCCCCCAATCCTGGACCACTGCCTCCCCGCCCCCACCTCTCCCCTCCCCCCCCCCGTTCTGTACTTTACTACGCTTATTGCCACACTTTAAATCTTCTCTCTTCTCTTTTCCTCGCTCTACGCCTTTTCCTTTCCCCCCCACTCCAATTTTCCTTCTCTCTTTCTTCCCCACCCCCTTGCCTCTCCTCTTTTCTCTCATTTTTCATTCTCCTTCCCAGAGAAGAAGACAGAACAGCGCCAGGCCAGACAGGACAGAGAACAGGACAGAACCCAGACAGAGACAGGCCAGGACAAGGACAGAGACAGGACAGTACAGAACAGAGACCAGGCAGACAGGACAGAGACAGGCGCGCGAACAGAACAGGAGGACAGGCCCAGACAGACAGAGACAGGCGCAGACAGACAGAGACAGGCAGACAGACAGACACAGGACAGAGGGACAGGCAGACCAGACAGAGGACAGGCAGACAGACAGAGGACAGGCAGACAAGGACAGGAGACAAGGCAGACAGACAGGAGTCCAGACAGGACCCAGACCAGATCCAGACAGACCCAGACAAGAGGTTCCAGACAGACCCAGACAGAGTCCCAGGACGACCAGAACCCAGAGTTCAGACAGACAGACAGAGTCAAGGACCAAGACAGACAGACGGTCTCCAGACAGACAGACAGCAGTCAGACCCAGACAGACAGAGGTCCAAGACAGGACAGACAGAGTCAGACAGACAGACAGGAGTCAGACAGACAGACAGAGTCAGACACGACAGACAAATCAGGACGACAGACGGTCAGGACAAACAGACAGACAGACACAGACAGACAGACAGACAACAGACAGGACAGACACACCTCCCTCTCTCCTCCCTCTCCCCCCCTCTCCCCCCCTCTCCCTCCCCTCTCCCTCCTCTCCCCCCTCTCCCTCCCTCTCCCTTCCCTCTCCCTTTTCCCTCTCTTCTTTCTCCTCCCTCTCTCCCGCTTCCCCTCTCCCCCTCTCTCCCCTCTCCCTCTCTCCCTCTCCCTCTTCTCCCTCCCTCCTCTGCCCTCCCTCTTTTCTCCCCCCTTCCTTCCTCATCGCCGTCCGCCACCTGCGGGCCCAGATGCTTGTGTCCCGACTGGCCTCCTCACCTTAAACACGTGTGCTGGAACCGCTTGGCCAAAATCCCACAGCTAACGTCGGGATTAAAGCTACTGAAGGGCGAAGGGGAAACGGGACGGGAGGAAGGGAGGGGTATGGAAGGGGAGCGGGCATTGGGAGGGGAAAGAGGGAAGGAAAGCGGGAAAACGGAGAGGGGATGGGGAGGGGAGGGAAGCCGGAAGGGAGCAGGGCAGCGAAGGGAAACGGGAGGGCGAGGAGGAAACCCGGACGAGGGAGCGGCATGGCAAGGGAAGGCGATGCGGGAGGGGAAGGGAAGGAAGGATGGTCTGGGGTGGCATGGAAGGGAAGGGGATGGGTGAGGCGGAAGAAGGGGATGGAGGTATGGGAAGGGGTTGAGGGTGAAAGGTAGAGGAGGAGGGTTTGGGGAAGGTTAGGGAGAGGGTGGTAGGATGATAGGAGGAAGGGCCAGGCCACCCCAGAAGTATGAAATGGACTGGAAAGGGCGGAAGGGGCGATGTTTAGGAAGGGAGGGAAGAGAGGCAGGGGAAAAGGTGGGAGGAAAGGGAGAGTAAAGAGGAGGGAGGGAGAAGTTGCGAGCACAGCCAGAGTTAGGGGGAGGCAAAAGGTAAGGAAAAGCGAAGGAAAAAAATGGTTAAAAGGGGGCAGGGCGAACGAGAGCCGGGGGAAAAGGGAAAAACTTCCCCACAAAAAACCTAGGGAGGGATTAAAATAGATAATATATATTACATTATGGCGGTAAACACAACCTACACCCACACAACCACACACAAACGCTCGCACACAGCCTCCACACACACACAATTCCTCTTCCACCCCTGCCCTTTCTCCGCCTTCCTCCTCTACAATCTAAAATCTCCATCCCTCCCTCTATCATCCCTTCTCCCTTTCTTGCTTCTTTCCCCTCCCTTCTTCCTATTCCACAAACATTTCCTTCCCTCAAAGAAGACCTATGCCCTTAAACAAACGTTGTAAAAAGAGGAGAAATTCCCAAACACGATTCCAATAAAAAAAAAAAAACAAAATAATAATTCGCGGCTTTTAACCATCCATCTCCTCTTCCAGAGAAAACCAAACCAAAACCAAAAACAAACACACAAACAAGACAACAAAAACCCTTCGCAAAAAATCGCTTTTATTACACATCCATCTCCTCTTCCAGAGAACAAAACCAACACACAAAAACAAACAAAAACTAACAAAACCCTTCGCAAAAGACAACGTAAAAATGAACAAACAAACAAATAAACACAGACAAAACAACAAAACCCTTCGCGCTAAAAATCTGCTCTATAACAACAGCCATTCTCCTCTTCCACAGGAACAAAACCAACACACAAACAAACAAAAAACAACAAAAACCCTTCGCAAAAAACAACCCACACGCTTAAAAATCCCCCTTAACTCGCAGCCAACGGCAATATTTCCACGAGCGATTAAATGAAGCAGATTCGCGCATGAAACTCGCAACACCCTCGCGTTTAGAACAGCCAGCGGAAGAGCAGGAAGCCCTAAGCAGTGGGGTTCGGGCCGGGCGTAAATTACAGATGGGCAAGCAGGTAAAAGCAGGTAAAAGCAGGGAAGAGGGGAGGAGGGAAAGCGAAAAAGGAAGAGAGCGCGGAGGGGAAAGCAGGTGTAGCGTAAATTGCAGGAGTACGGTCAGGGAAATGGGAAGAGAAAACGAGAGGAAGGGAGAGAGGAGAAAGAGAAAGGAGGAGGAAGAGAAAGATGAGGAGGAGGAAAAAGGAAGAGGAGGAGGAAGACGGAGATTGAGGGGGAAGAGGAAGATTGAGGATTGAAAAGAGGAAGAGGAAGAGGAAGATGGAAATGCGAGAAGGAATGGGAGAGGAAGAATGAGAAGGAGAGGAAAGAGGAAGAGGAAAGATTGAGAAGGGGAGAAGTGAAGAGGGAAGATTGAGAAGGGAAGAGGAAGAGGCGAAGATTGAAAGGAAGAGGAGGATGAGAACGATAAGGATGGAGGAGAATTGAGGAACGAAGACAGGAAGAGAAGGCAGAGAAAAGAGAAGGAAAAGAGGGGAGTATGAGAGAGAAGGGAAAATAGAGAGAAGAAGCGAACAAGGAGAGAGAAGAAAATTGAAAATTTTAAGGATAGGAACGCGAGGGAAGGATTCCTCATCAAACATAACGGCCCCCGGAACCGAAACCAGGAAGAGACCGGAAAACCGGGAAAACCAAAGCCGAGACCTGAGAGAGCCACGAGAAACCACACGCACACAGTACCGGCAAAACACACACACACACGCACACAACACACACACACAAACCCACACCCACCACACACATCCACCTGTACAGCGCAGCAAGGGGTCACCGCTCCGCCACGGGGAATTAAGCTGCCTCAGATCAGAGTAGGCCTACCTCCGCCCCAAATAACCTTCCCACGTGCCGCGCAGCGGTATGCGACGGGGATGCGAAGGAGGAGGGAAGAGGTGAGGCATAGGAGAAGAAAAGAGTCACAGGGACAGGGCCGACTTGGAAGAAAAGAATAAAAGGTGATGAGCAGGAAAAAAACAAAGAGAAATTATGAAAAAAAAAGGAAGGAAAAAAACATGGCGAGCGGAAGGGGAGCGAGAGAGAGAGAGAGATGAGAGAAGAAGAGAGAGAGAGAGAGAGAGAGAGAGAAAGAGAGAGATGAAGAAGACGAGAAGAGGAGAGGATCGGTGTGCGAGGACGAAGGAGAGAGGAGAGAGAAGATGATGAGAGAAGAGAGAGGACGAGAGAGGAGAGAGAAAAGATCGAGACGAAAGAGAGGAGAAAGACGGGATGAGCAGCAAGCAGAAAGAATCTCGACATGTTTCGAGGGACGTTATCGAATGGCCGTTGGAGGAGAAAGAAATACTAGTGCCGGGTGAGACCGGAGATAAGAAGGAGGAAAGAGTGAGGAGGAAGAAAAAGAGAGAACCAGACACAGAGAGAGAAAGAGAGAACAGACACAGAGAGAGAAAAGAGAGACAGACACCCAGAGAGAGAAAGAGGAGACCAGACCAGAGAGAGAGAAAGCTAAACACGAGCAGAAAAACAAAAAAACCAAGAGGACGCCAAAACAGCCTCCTGCACAGCCCCACCGCCCTCCCTCCCTCGCACCCTCCCTCCCTCACGCCCGCCTGCACGTCCGCCCTCCAGAGCGCAATTCCCAACGCGTGGGCGCTGATCTGCCGCCCTCGGACACGCCCTCCCTTGCAAAGCCCTTGGGATTGCGCCCTCGGGGTCGTTCAGCTTTCCTTAGAGAGAAGTGGTGACCCCGATGAGGCATGAGGATGAGGAAAGGGTTGAAGATGAGGATAAGGATGAAGATGAGGAAATAAAGCATAAGGATGATGATGATGATGATTGATGATGACCGATAATGAGGATGAAGATGGGTGAAATAATGAGAATGATGATGACTGATGATGGCGCTGGGTGCTGGTCGGTGGTGGTGATAAGGAAATTGGTGATGACAATGAGGATTGGTGCGAGGAGAAGGGATGGTTTACTGATGAGGATGAGGATTGACGTTAATGAGAAGGTGATCGAGGATAAAAACTGGCGCGGGTAAATGAAACGCGCGATGAAGAATCTAGGCAATAGCATGAAAGTTACTACAACTACTTTACATAAAAAAAGGAAAGGGAGTAAAAAAAAAAATAAATAAATAAAATTAACATCCCCGAAAACTCTTTAAAAAAAAAGTAAGGGAGCTATAAAAAAAAAAAAAAAAAAAAAAAAATCCCCCTGGAAACACTCTCCCTTTCATCCCCCCCTCCCCCCCCCCCCCCCCCCCCCCCTCCCCCCCCCCCCCCCCCCCCCCCCCCCCCCCCCCCCTCCACCCCCCCCCCCCCCCCCCCCACCCCCCTACCCCCCCCCCCCCCCCCCCCCCCCCCGGCTGGAGGGTCTTCCTCCCATCTCCAAAAAAATGTCCTTGTGTTTCTAATCTTTCAATCATTAGTATCTTTTTTCGTCTTCATTCTGCCTCATTGTTTACTTTTTGTCTTCATTCTTCGATTCTGTCTCGATGTTTTACTAGTTTACATGGCACTGTCTGGAATGAGAAGAGAGTGGATTGTACACACGACGACTCCTCTTCCCATCAACTCTCCCTCTCCGCGGCACAGCAGGCTCTCCCTCCCTCCCTTTCTCCGCTCCCTTTCCTTCCTCTCTCCCTCCCCTCCCTCCCGCTGCACAGCAGGCTCTCCCTCCCTCCCCTCGCCATTCCGCGCCACAGCAGGCTCTCCCTCAACCCTCCCTCCCTCCCTTCCTTCTCTCCCTCCCTTCCTCCCTTCCTCTCTCCCTCCCTCCCTCCCTTCCTTCTCTCCCTCCCTCCCTCCCTTCCTCTCTCCCTCCCTCCCTCCCTCCGCGGCAACAGGCAGGCTCTCCCTCCCTCCCTCCCTCCCTTTCTCCCTCTCTCCCTCCCTCCCTCCCTCCCTCCCTCCGCGGCACCAGCAAAGGCTCTCCCTTTCCCTCCCCTCCCCTTCCTTCCTCCCTCCCCCCCTCCCTCCCTCCCCGCGGCAACACAGGCTCTCCCTCCCCTCTCTCCCCTTCCTTCCTCCCTCCCTCCTTCCCTCCTCCCTCTCTCTTCCACGCCCTCCCTCTCCTCTTCCCTCCTTTCCCCTCCCTCGGCCGCACCCTCATAAATATGCTAAACCGCCACAGCCCACACCCCCCCCCT
>NW_020870456.1:325411-327163 GCF_003789085.1 Penaeus vannamei | reverse complement strand
GAGAGGATAATATAAGACTTAGATAGAGAGATGTAATAGATAGATAGAGAGAGAGATGACTAGATGAGACGAGATAGGGAAAAGTAGAGGAAGGAAGAGCAGCAAAAACATGAGAAGAAAGAAAGAGGGAAGTGACGAAGAAACAAAAAGAGAGAGAGAAAGAGGAGAAAAAAAAAATATTAGATATATAGACAGAGAGAGAGAAAGAAAGAGAAGCGACCAAGAAAAAAAAAAGATTTGGGGTTACTGCGGTCCCTGGTCCTGAGTCTTGTGGCCGACGGCGGATAGGTGGCGCCTGCAAAAATTACTTGTAATATGCTCTGAAAAATAGAATCTCCCTCTGTCCCTATTTTGGGGGTAAATGTCAGTTCGAGGGGTAAGGTAGACTGTAGGCTAGATTTTCTCCCTCAATCTATGGCATCGGAGTAACTGGGTAGTGGTGGGTGTTATGCTTTACTGTCTCTCTGCTCTCATTTGTCTGTCTTTCTTGTCTATCTTCTGTCTGATTGTCTGTCTTTAGTCTTTTTCTGTCTGTCATTGTCGTCTCTTATCTGTCTGTCTATTTCTCTCTCTTCTCTCTCTCTCTCTCTCTCTTCTTCCTCTCTCTCCTCTCTCTCTCTCTCTCTCTCTCTCTCTCTCTGTCTCTCTCTTTCTCCCCCTCCTCCCTCCCGCCCCTCCCTCTCTCTCTCTCTCCTCTCTCCTCTCTCTCTCTCCTCTCTCTCTCTCTTCTCTGCTCTCTCTCTCTTCTCTCTCTCTCTCATCTCGCTCTCTCTCTCTAGCTCTAACTGCGGTTCGTTTCCGGAGCTCGGATATGAATAAAATATGCTAACTATTAGAATATGATATATATGTCCAAAGCGGAAGGAAGGAGAAAAATGAATTATTAAACCAACAACTGTTCTCCATTTTATTTCACCGAAGAAATACAGATCAACACTAAGCTCGCTCTATCAAAGTAAAACTTTCCAACTTCCTTCTCGCTCTCTCTCTCTCTCTGCTCTATCTACTATCTATCTATCTAATCTATCTGTCTGTCTATCTCACTCTCTATCTCTCTCACTCTCTCTCCTCTCTCCCTCTCTCTCTCTCTCTCTCTCTCTCCTCTCTCTCGCTCGCTCTCTCTCTCTCTCTCATCATCTATCTATTCTGTTCTGCTATCTCCACCTCTCTATCTCTCTACTCCTCTCTCTCTCTCTCTCCTCTCTCTCTCTCTCTTCTCTCTCTCTCTCTTATCTATCTATCTATCTGATCTAATATCTATCTTATTCTATCTCATCTATCTATCTAATCTATCCTCACTCCTATTCTCTCTCACTCCTCTTTCCTCTCTTCTCTTCTCTCGTAATCGTATCTATCTATCTGTCTACTAGCTATCTATCTATCTATGCTATCTATCATCTATCTCACTCTCTATCTCTCTCACTTCGCTCTCTCTCTCTCTCTCTTCTCTCTCTCCTCTCTCTCTCTCTCTCTCCTCTCTCTCTCTATATCGTATCTATCTATCTATCACTCTCTATCTATCTATCTATCTATCCTCACTCTCTCTCTCTCTTTCTCTCTCTCTCTCTCTCTTTCTCTCTCCTCTCCTCTCTCTCTCTCTCTCTCCTCTCTCTCTCTTCTCTCTCTCTCTCCTCTCCTCCTCTCTCTCTCTCTATCTCTATCTCTATCTATCTGTCTATCTCCACTCATCATATCTCTCTCACTTCACTCCTCACCTCTCCTCCTCTCTCTCTCTCTCTCTCTCTCGTCTCT
>NW_020870456.1:312911-315411 GCF_003789085.1 Penaeus vannamei | reverse complement strand
CTTCCCACTGTCTGTCTGCCCCCCCCCCTTCGCCCCTCCCCCCGCCTGTCTATCTGTCTGTTCCTCCCCCACCCCTGCGCTTCTCTGTCTGTCTATCCGCCTCTTTCCCCCCCCTCCCCCTCCTGTCTGTCTATCTGTACCCCCCCCTGTCTAATCTGTCTATCCCCTCTGTCCCATCCCCTCCCCCCCCTTCCCTGTCTGCCCCGCCCCCTAGTCTGTCTATCTGTTCCTCCCCTCCCCCCTCCCTTCCCGCTCGCACCTCCCTCCCCACTCCCCCTCCCCCCCCCTCCCCCCTCCCCTTCCCGCTCGCACTCTCCCCCCTCCCCCCCCCCCCTCCCTTCACCGCTCACACTCTCCCTCCCCCCCTCCCCCCTGCCTCCCTCCCCCCCCTCCCCCTCCCCCCTCCCGCTCACACTCTCCCTCCCCTCCCCCCTCCCCCTCCCCTCCCTTCCCGCTCCCATCCCCTCCCCTCCCCCTCCCCCTCCGCTCACACTCTCCCTCCCCCTCCCCCTCCCCTCCCTCCCCTTCCCGCTCGCACTCCCCCTCCCCCTCCCCCCTCCGCCCTCCCTCCCCTCCCCTTCGTCACGCTCGCACTCTCCCTCCCCCTCCCCCTCCCCCTCCCTTCCCGCTCGCACTCTCCCCGCCACAACACGAAAACGGACTTTCGCTTCCAGTCCTCCTGTCACACTTTATGCCCCCCGTTACGTCACATAAACAATTATTTACGGTTGGTCAGACGAGCGACCCATGTCACATAAACGGCTATTTATGATTGGCTGCCCGGCTGAGGTGTGGCTAGCGACACTTCGGAGGCAAAATCTAACACTCATCTATATTAGAGGCTGGCTGGATGACTATGGCCTCCGCTGGTGTTAATATTGTTAACGGGAGCTTGTAGCGAGGAAAGCTTGGTCTGGGAATGGGGGGGGGTGGGCGGGGGATAGGTGGGGGGGTGGGGGGATGTTGTTGGGTTCGGTATGTGTGTGGTGTGTGTGTGTGTGTTTGTTTGTTTGTTTGTTTGTTTGTTCTTTTTCTTTATCTGTTTGTTTATACATCTCGCTCTCTTTTTTTTTTTTTTTTTTGTCTATCTTAGTTTCCTCTCTCTTTGCATCTCTGTATATCTACTTCTATCTCTCTCTCTCTCCTCTCTCTGTCTCTCTCCTCTCTCTCTCTCTCTCTCTTCTCCTCTCTCTCCTCTCTCTCTCTCTCCTCTCTCTCTCTCTCTCTCTCTCTCTCTGTCCTCTCTCTCTCTCTCCCTTCTCTCCTCTCCCTTCTCTCCCTCTCTCTTCTCTCCTCCTCTCTCTCTCTCGTCCTCTCTTCTCTCTCTCTCTCTCTCTTCTCTTCTCTCTCTCTTCCCTCCCTCCTTCTCTCTCGCCACTATATCTATCTTTATCTCAATATCTATCTATTCCTCTTCTTCTATCCCTATTGCATGTAGAGGGGGAAAGGGTGAAAGAAGGGAAATAGAAAAGGAAGAGAAGAAATAGGATAAAGGTGGGATAGGAATGATTTAATTCAGTTTTCCATTTAATCTAAAAAGAGAGAGAAAAACTGGTGCCTCTAACTTTTTTTCTTTTTTTTTTTTTGAGGGGGGGGGGGTATGTCTGCTACGAGTAGGTTAAAGTTAAAATAGGAAAGTCAAAACAAATACACCAAAACAATTCCATATCGAGATATTGATAGCAAAGACACAAAAAAAAAAAAAAAAAAAAAAAAAAAAAAAAAATTGATATTCAGTGGAATAGATATTCAATAAATATGAAAAACTTTTGTAGACAAAAAACGTGATCCTGATGAAAACGTTTGATGAAATTGAAGCAACGAGGGAATAGAATTAATAAGAAAGGAAATGAACATAAAAAAATAATAAAAGATTATTGCTTCTGTTAAACACTTGGCGTAGTGCATTTGTCTTCATAGAGATAACAAATCCTAATCAGTATGGGTGTGTTGTGTTGATTTGTTTTATTGTTTTTTTTGTTGTTGTTATGTTTGTTCCTTCAAGTTTATTATTTTCTGTTATTATCTTTATTTTTTATTTTTATTTTATTATTTTTTTTTTTTTTTTTTTTTTTTTTTTTTTTTTTTTTTTTTGCTACTGAAATGTTGTTACTTCAAGTTTCTTAATTTTTTAAAATCTTTTTTTTACGATTGAAATGTTGTTTTTCAAGTTTGTTTAATTCCTAATATTATCATTATTGTTTTTTTTTTCGATTGAGATGTTTGTTTTTTACTTTTTAATCAGGATTTCTTTCCGGTTAAGATGGAGAAACTGGTCTGCTTGTAATTAATTTGCGAAGGACATTATCTCTTCTCTCTTCTTTGCTTCACTTCTTATATTTTCCTCTTCTTTCCTCTATTTCCTGCCACTTCATTAACTTTCCATCTCCTCTCTCTTCTCTCTTTTCTCACTCTCTCTCTCTTAACTTCTTTCTCCTTCTCTTTCCTTCTTGAATTCTTTCCCTTTTTTCTCCTCTCTCTCTCTCTATTCCCCACGTTT
>NW_020870456.1:293565-296065 GCF_003789085.1 Penaeus vannamei | reverse complement strand
CTCTAAGAAACACACTGGAAAGACAGGAGGGAGGGGGGGAAAGAGGGAGGGAGGGAGGGAGGAAGAGAAGAGGGGGGAGGGAAGGAGAGGGAGGGGAGGAGGGAGAGAGAGGGGGGAGGGAAGGAGAGGGAGGGGGGAGGGAGGGAGAGAAAAAGAGAGGGAGGGACGGAGGGGGGAGAGGGAGGGGAGAGAGGAGAGAGAGAGAGAGAGAGAGAGAGAGAGAGAGAGAGAGAGAGAGAGAAGAGAGAGAGAGAGAGAGAGAGAGAAGAGAGAGAGAAGAGTGAGAGAGAGAGAAAGAGGAGACGAGAGAAGAAAAAAATAGTGAGGTGGGAGAACAATAGAGAGAGAGAGAGAGAGAGAAGAGAGAGAGAGAGAGAGAGAGAGAGAGAGAGAGAGAGAGAGAGAGAGAGAGAGAGAGAGAGAGAGAGAGAGAGAGAGAGAGAGAGAGACAGAGAAGAGAGAGCCAGAGAGAAAAGAAGACAGAGACAGAGCCAGAGAGAAAGAGAGAGACAGAGACAAAGAGAAAGAGAAAAAGAGAGGAGAGAGAGAGAGAGAGAGAGAGAGAGAGAGAGAGAGAGAAAGAGAGAGAGAGAGAGAGAGAGAGAGAGAGAGAGAGAGAGAGAAAGAGAGAGAGAGAGAGAGAGAGAGAGAGATAGATAGAGAGATAGAGAGAGAGAGAGAGAGAGAGAGAGAGAGAGAGAGAGAAGAGAGAGAGAGAGACAGAGACAGAGACAGAGACAGAGACAGGAGACAGAGACAGAGACAGAGAGAAAGAGATAGAGACAGAGAGAAAAGAGAGAAAGAGAGAAAGAGAGAGAGAGAGAGAGAGAGAGAGAAAGGCAGCTCTTCTACGGGAAGCGGAAAATCGCTTTCAAAGGATAACTTCTGATGCGAGCTCAGAAAGGCGGTGGGTTGAAGTGGCGGAGGTGGGTTCCATATGGGTGGTGGTGGGTGGTTGTGGGTGGAGGTGGGTTCCATATGGGCGGGTGGTGGGGTGGTGGGGGGTGGTGGTGGTGGTGGTGGAATTTAGTGGTGGTGGGTGGAGGTGGGTTTGATATGGTGGTGATGGGTGGAGGTGTGTCTGAGGTGGGCGCAGGTGGGTGGTTGTGGGTGGCGGTGGGTTGAGGTGGGTTTAAGGTGGGTGGGCTTTAGTGGTGGTGAGTGGGGTGGGTGGGTGGTAGGTGGGCATTAGTGGTGGTGGGTGGAGGTGGGTTTAAGGTGGGTGGGCTTTAGTGGTGGTGGGTGGAGGTGGGTTTGAGGTGGGTGGACTTTAGTGGTGGTGGGTCGAAGTGGGCGGAGGTGGGTTGCATATGGGGTGGTGGGTGGGTGGAGGTGGTTGAGGTGGGCGCAGGTGGGTGGTTGTGGCGGGCGTTGATGGAGGTGGCGGAGGTAGGTTTTATGTGGGTGGTAGTGGGTGGTGGTGGGTTTGAGGTGGGTTTGATATGGGTGGTGGTAGGTGGTTGTGGGTGGGTGGGCGTTGGTGGTGGTGGGTGGAGGTGGGTTCCATATGGGTGGTGGTGGGTGGTGGTGGGTTTGAGGTGGGTGGGCTTTAATGGTGGTGGGTGGAGGTGGGTTTAAGGTGAGTGGTGACTGGTGGAGGTGTGTCTGAGTGGGCGCAGGTGGGTGGTTGTGGTGGTCGTTGATGGAGGTGGGTTTGAGGTGGGTGGTTGTGGGTGGGCGTTGGTGGTGGTGGGTGGAGGTTTAAGAGAGGAATAGGGTGGACAGGGGAACTGACAGAGAAGAAGAGAGAAGGAGGGTGAAGGGGGAATGAGAGAGGGAGAGAAAGATAAAGATGGGAATAGAGAGAAAGGAGGAAAAGAGAGAGAAGGATGGGAATAGAGGGAAAAGGAGAAGAAGGAGAGAAGGAGGTGCGGGAGAGGAGAGGAGAAAGGGGAGTGAGGCAGAGAGAGGATGAATGGGGAATAGGGAAAGACAGAAGAGGAGAGGAAAAAGAAGAGAGAGGGTGAAAGAGAAACATGAGAATGAGGGAGGAAGTAGGGAGGGATGATAATTAGAAATCGGAAGCAGGAATAACGAAGAAAATCGGAAAAGGAAGAGAAAATGAGAGAGAAGGAGGGAGATGTTAAGAGCAGCAAAGCAGCAGCGATAAAGGGAGGAAGAGGAGGATAATGAACAAGCCAACGACCACGAAGGAAACAAAAGGAAGAAGCGAAGGAGAATAATGAGAAGAAGGGGAGAGGGGGAGGAGGGGGGGGGAAGAAAAAACACAAAGAAAAGAGACTTGAAGGGAGGAGAGGAGAGGAGGGGTGGGGGGGGGTAGAGGAGGCTGTGAACAAGCAAGGAACGAAGAAGGTTCAAAGGTGTTCACACTCGGGTGGAACTTTCAAATTGCAGGTGGGCTATGAAGGGGCGGGGAGGGGGGGGGATAGCACGCTTTCCAAAGAGGCGAGTGTGGGCGGCGAAGTACGCAAGGCGTGTGTGTGTGTGTGTTTATATACAAATGCACACACTCAAACACACGCATGCATATGTATACACA
>NW_020870456.1:271306-281306 GCF_003789085.1 Penaeus vannamei | reverse complement strand
CAACACTCGCGCGTTGAAAACTTATATTTACCAGGCCTTTCATGTGTCATATTTTCACAGCAACTTACATCCGCAACAAGTCCAAATACATTTTTGCTGGTATACACTCACACACGCACGCACGCAAGCAGGCACGCAGGCACGCACGCACGTACACACGCGCGCGCACGCACGCACATACGCACGCACGCACACACACAAAACAAACAAACACACACACACACACAAACACACACACACACACACACACACACACACACACACATATATATATATATATATAATATATATAATATATATTATATATATATATATATTATATATATATATATATAGTATAATATATATATATATATATATATATATATATATATATATATATATATGCATTGGGTCTTGTCGCTATCAATACGATTTTTGTCCTTTTCATATTGTAATGAGTTACTATGAATATTTCATTCGCCTGGTAAATGATGGTTTTTAGCATCATCATTATTATCATTATCTTTATTATATCTATTGCTCTTGTTATTTTTCATTATTATCATTATTCATTTTTATTATTATTGTTATTATTCTTATTATCTCATTATCATTATGATTATCCATTTTTAATCATCCATTATTAATATAAATTATTTACTATCATCATCTTTAATACTCCTATCATCATAGTTTTTATTATTTAATTACTATCATTATTTATTCATTATCATTATTGTTATTGGTATCATCATCAATGATCATCATCCATCATCATAATAATGACTATTATTATTATGCTCTTTACTATTATTATTATAGTTAGTATTATTTTATCATTATCATTATTGACATTATTATTATCATCATTAATAACATTGTTCGTACTATTTTACTGTGGTCATTATTGCCATTACTCTTATTGTTGATATCATTATCATTATTATCATTGTAATCATCATCATTATTAGCACTGTTATTAGCAGTATCATCTTTATCATTATCATTACCATTGCTACATGCATTATGATTAGAGCCATTTTATCAGCATCGTACCGTCTTATGATTAGAGCTATCATAATCATTATCACCACCACGCGTTATCCTCATCATTAATCATTATCCTTATTGTTATCATCGTCATTTTTCTTATTATTAACATTACTGTTATTATTATCAGCGTTCCTCTTCTGCATCATCATCATATTATTTTATTGGATTATTAATTATCATTTATCATTATATTATTGCTATCATTATTCATACTATATATTATTATATTATTATATTATTATTATTATTATTATTATTATTTATTATCCACTATTTATTATAATTTTATTATTATTTATTATATTATTATTATTTCATCATTATTATTATCAATATTATTCATATTATCATTATTATTATTATCATTATCATTATTTATACTTACTCACATCATTATTATTATTATCATTAACATTATTATTACTAACATTATCCTTGCTTTTATTGTCATATTATTAGTATTATCATTATTACATTATTACTTCAACATCATTATCATATTATCATTATCGTTCATATTATCGTCGTTATTATATCATTATTATTATTATTATCATTGTATTTCACATCATTATCATTGTTATTGTATCATCTCATAATATTTTTATCATTATCATTCCTATTACTATGATTATAATATTTATTTTTGTTGACATTATCATTATCATTACTATTATCATTTTTGTTATTGTTAGTGTTATTACTATTTTCTTTCTTTCCTCTTTTTATTATCATAATCATTACACTTATTGTTATGATTATTAGTTCTATAATCATAATTTTCATCACTATTATCATTATTATCCATTATTTCATTATCATCATTATATTTCTATCATCATCATATCATTATCGTTACTTTGTGATCATAATTAATATTTTCTCAGGGCTCTAATTATATCATAATTGTTATCATTTTTCTATCACATATTCTGTCCTTTTTAATGGAGATAAGATTATTACCAGTCTCATTTTTGCTATTTTTATTATTCTTTATTATTCTTGCTTTATTGTTTATCAGCATGATCATTACCATCCTCTAATATCATGACTGGTTTCATCTTATCAAAACTATACTGCTATTATTATTACCTTCACTATGCTTTGTTACTTCTTCCATTATGACCTCCATTGGCCGTTTTCCTCTTCTTCCAATCTCATTTTCTCTCTTATCTCCCTTCTTTATGCTTGCCCTCGCTATTCTCGACCTTCATGGCATACTTGTAACACTGTTATGTATTTCCATTTCATAAATAATTGGGTTGCCGTATATATTCACTCTGATATGATTATCGAAGAGAGAGTTCAATGAAATAATATAATAAAAAAAAAAAATATATGTAAGTATATATATATAGTAAATAGAAAATAGACAATAGATTAATGAGTGAAAAAATAAATAAACAAAAAATATCAAGATGCGTAGAAGTAAAAAATAAGACAAAATAAAACAGAATATCTAAACATAGAACAGAAAAGGATGAGAAATAGAAAAAAAAAAGAAAAAAAAAAAAAAAAAGAAAAACATACAAGCAATAGAATGCCAAAAGCAAAAATCCCCGCGTGTTGGGGAAACAAACGAACAAACAAAAAGCGCAAAGAGGATTTGAAAAACTAAAAACATACAAACCCAGAAAAGTCTAAATCATAGGTTTCCATTAGCAGCTTCGAAAGCCTCGGAGCTTACCGGATTTTACAGTGTTAGCGGCGACCAGTCCGAAGCCTGGACCGCGGGGAGGAAGTGTGACATCGGGCTGCGGGGAGTGGAGTGTGTTGGCCCACACACACACACACACACGTATTATCTATTTATATATTTATGTCTGTTATCTGTCTCTTTCTTTTTCTTTCTTTTCTTCTTTCTCTCTCTCTCTCTCTCTCTCTCTCTCCTCTCTCTCTCTCTCTCTCTCTCTCTCTCTCTCTCATCTCTGTATATATATATATATATATATATATATATAGTATATATATATATATATATTATATATATATATATATACATATTATATATATGTAAACACACACAACACACTACACATATATAATATATATGTATGTATATACTACACAAATATACTATATACATACATACAATATATTTATATATATATAATATATATATATATATAATATATATATATATATATATATATAATATATATTATATATATATATATATATTTATAAAAGTCAAAGATACTTTTGCTGATAAGATTCGCATTGTTAATATCATTATCAGGAAAAACAACAAATGGAGATGCCAGTATTAAAAAAAATAAAATCAAATAATAACACAAGGATCATACTCAGAATAATAAAATAAAAAAAAATACTCCGATATTCATGCTATCTACTACCAATATCACAAGGAAAGGACACGAAATCACTTACACTAATTTCACATAATTAATGCATAAACCTCGATGCCGGGCTCCGGATACAGAGGAAACTGCGACCTGGTCTAATTACTGGTGGAAATGTGGTGCGGGTGCTAATAATCTTAGTGGAAATGATTCAAAATTATTAAGTCCGTCTTCAGTGCATGATTAATTAAACCGGTACGCTAATATTGTGCTGATGTCTTAAACTATATCTTTATGTGTGCATATCTATGACTTTATCTATAACTATATCTATATAGAGCCGATTATCCGTTTATCAATCTATAAAGACATATGTACATATATATGTATATGTATGTACTATATATATATATATATATATATATATATAATATAATATATATATTATATATATTATATATATATGTATATATATCAATGTATATATATATATATATATATATATATATATATATATATATATATATAATATATATATATATATATATATATTATTATATGTATAAATATTATATAAGATAGAGATATGATAAAATATAAATATAGATATATCGATAAATAAAAAGATTATAGATAGATAAATAATAGATAAAACGATATATATATGTATATATATATCTATATCTATCTATCTATCTACATATATTCATAAGTATGTTGTATATATATACACTTATATATACGTATATACACACACACACACCACTATATATAAATGATTTACAATACTGGTCACTGATGTACTTCTATCTGTTGGCCGTTGCTGTCCCAGTGCACTAATTAATATAAGGACATCAGTGTCAGCTGATCGCACAATCACATCACCAGAGATATGTGCAACGTGAAACGGAATCGACCTGTCCGCTTCTTCATGGTCAGTAGCCAATCATGATACTTCGGGTTGTGTTGAATATTTTGCAACAGGTGGTAACCTTATGAGCTGATTCTAGCCCATTTTTTTGCTACCATGAAAACCACGCCCATGACCACACCGACAGGGGGTACCGTAGACTTTCAGATCCCTTGGTGGGGCATTGTTGCTAGATGTTGCGATACTACTAGAAATTGGTAAACTCTCCCAGCTAGGTTAACCTCTTTGGACTCCCGGTATATATATATATATTATAATATATATATATATATATATATATATATATATGTATGTATTTACAATACATATAAATATATATAACACTATATATGAATATATTAACCTCTCTGTTCGGGATTCGATCCCGCGCCGCCAGATCGTAAGGCAGGTCACTATCCATTGGTCCATCACTCGACCAAAGGATTTGACCTAACTACTCATACCTGAGTAAGTATAGCGAGATTTTCCACACAATCCCCGCGAGCATTCGGGACTTATGGAAAGCAAATCAAACCCCAAATCAGATAACCTGAGGTATATTGATGAAAGATGGAAATAATGCACTACGCATTAATATCATGAATACATTGGACAACAATTTCTGTGTTCTGATTGGCTAGCCATGACGCCACTCGGGGACGTCATAGCTCCGCCCCATTCTGACAGGGTCACGTGAGGCGGAAAAGAAAGGAAATTGACTAATTGGCATCTCGTCTTGGCGTCCTGCCTTAGCCCCGCCCATTTTTACAAAGCAGGTGTGTATGTGTATATATGCATATATATATATATATATATATATATATATATATATATATATATATATATATATATATATATATATATATATATATATACACACCACACACCATCCTGCTTTGTCAAAATGGGCGGGGCTAAGGCAGGACGCCAAGACGAGATGCCAATTAGTCAATTTCCTTCTGCTCCATATGCAAACACCTTACTTATAACCTCCTTGAAGAGGCCAAGGGACGCACTGAAAGGGATCGGTTGTCTACCAAACCAAATGTATCGTTAGAAAGAAAACCAAACCAATGAATATAGGGGAAACTTCAGTATTTAAGAATTTGTAGTAATAATTAGTTTAATTGTTTATTTTATAAGTTTCAGTGTCAAAACACACACACACACATATATGTATGTATATGTGCGCGTGTGTGTGTGTGTTTGTGTTGTGTGTGTGTTGTGTATGTGTGTGTGTGTGTTTGTTATGGTTTGTATGTATGTGTGTGTTTTGTGTGTATGTAGGGGTTTTTGTTGTATGTGTGGTGTGTGTTTTTGTGGTATAGGGGTATTCTGTGTGCATTTGTTAGTGTGTGTATGTAGGGTATTGTGTGTATTCTATGTGTATACACACTATATATATATCTATATATAAATACAGACACAGAAACATATACATAAAAACACACACACACATGCACACATTTTCTTGCTTTTTCTTCACACACACACACACAGAGCAAGAAAATATATGCATGTGTATTATGCTGTCTATATATATATTCCTGTGTGTTTGTCTGTGTTTATTTACCTGTACATGTAAAAAACGAGTAGGTACCTTTACCTGCTAATGATCCTCTTTGGAGCTCATAAATTATGTAGTCAGCTGACGAACGCTGGGAAGTTAAGGAGGGTCTAAAGGGGAAACTGTAGGCATTTTTATTCTGTTTGTAAACTTTGAGAAGCAATCGATGAGGGATATAGGTAGATAGAGATTAAGATAGATATTTAGATAGATAGCGATAGATAGATAGATATTTAGATAGAGAGCTAGATAGCTAGATAGATAGAGAGAGTGAGTGAGTGAGTGAGTGAGTGAGTGAGTGAGTGAGTGAGTGATGAGTGAGTGAGTGAGTGAGAGAGCAGAGAGAGAGAGAGAGAGAGAGAGAGAGGAGAGAGAGAGGAGAGAGAGAGAGAGAGAGAAGAGAGAGAGAGAGAGAGAGAGAGAGAGAGGAGAGAGAGAGAGAGAGAGAGAGAGAGAGAAGAGAGAGAGAGAGAGAGAGAGAGAGAGAGAGAGAGAGAGAGAGAGAGAGAGAGAGAGAGAGAGAGAAGATGAGAGAGAGAGAGAGAGAGAGAGGAGAGAGAGAGAGAGAGAGAGAGAGAGAGAGAGAGAGAGAGAGGTGGAGAGAGAGGAAAGGTGGGGATGGACCGAGAAAAGACGAACAGAGAGTGTAAGACAATAGACGTATATTCCAAGTATAATACAATACATATATACACACTGTAACAAGTCCCTCAGGCAGTTACCCCTCCATTGCCTTTATGTACGTATTTTTGCCCTGCTTTATTTGTCTATCATTACGAGGCGCTGAATATTTGACAGGGTTTATGTGTAATTAAAGATCTTGCAGATGATGACATGGGTATCTTCATGTTATTTTTTCTATTATCATTATTATCATTGCGACTAGTATTACTGTCTTTGTCATTATCATTATAGTGTTATCATCATAATCATCATTAATTTCATTTTCATTATTTATTATTATTATTATATTATTACTAATCATTACAATCCCCATTATCATCATGACTATTACTATTAGCATATCATTATCAGTATCTATAATTACCATTATCATTATCGTATTAATATCATCTCTTAACTATCACCATTGTTAGTACTGTAATAATAATCATCATAAATTTCATTATCATTATTGTTATTATTATTATTATTATTACTATAATCATTACAATCCCCATCATCATCATGACTATTACTGTTAGCATATCATTATCAGTATCTATAATTACCATTCATCGTATTAATATTATTTTCTCTTAGCTATCACGATTATTACCCCGCACCAGAAGAAGGAATAAGAACATATAACATACACTTCTTTACTTTCACATTTTCGTTCTAAGATGAATATAGATCCGAGACTATTAATGCAGAATGACAGATACCAACATAGCTCTCCATACGTGAAGATATGTCCTAAAAGATTTTTCTTCCTCTTGAAGACGTATCCTAAGAGATTTTATTTCCTCTTTTCCTGAGATCAAATATTCAGTCTCTAATTTTGCCGAGCTTAAATTTATTCAGTCGACAAAACATTCTTGATTAGAACATAACGCCTGCACGAAGTTGGAATCCAAGAGCTCTTTGACACTAAGAGAGAACCATACACCCAGACCATGCAACCCTTTTTCAAAATATGATTTCTTTTTCTTGCATTTAATTTCTCTTATCCATTTTCGAACGATGATTTTGTGCAATTGGTAATGAGGTGTTTCAGTATTATTAATTTCTCTTATCCATTTTCAAACGATGATTTTGCGCAATTGGGCAGTGAGTTGTTTCAGTATTATTATGTATGTCCACCACCGAACCTGAGGCTGATGTATCGGTAGAAAGGAAGGTCACTTCTCTTATGGGATTGCAGAACAATTATATGGTGTGCTACGGAAAGGTCTCAGCAAGTGCATCTGGTAATAGGGAAGCAATTGCAAACCAATGTATTTTTGTTAGTTGAGTTTTATTAAACAGTATGTTATCTTGATAGTTTAATATTTGGTTTTTGTACAGTAGAGAACTATTTGCTCAGCACACACACACACACACACACACACACACACACACACTCACACTCACACACACACACACACACACACACACACACACACACACACACACACACACATATATATATATATATATATATATAATAAAACGCTCCTTCAGAGAATTGTAAATACAATTACAGATATTCCTTCCCTGTTATTTTACCCCCATATAATAACACACACATTCTTTGTTTAAATCCTTTAATTAAGATTATCTTAACTAAAGTAAGCAGGAAAATGCATATATAGTTAGCTGTAGGTGACCCTGAACATCCACGGATCACTGTCACTGACCTATAGAAAATATGAAAGTGTTTAATATTCTGTTAACATATTCATTAGAAATATCAACAGGTGAAAGGAAAACATTCACAAATAAGAAATTGAAATATATCGTAACGTTTCGAACCCTTTGAGTTCCTTTTCAGACGAATGATTACTTATATTCGTCTGAAGAGGACCCCGTGGAGGGATTGAAAGTAAACGATTTTTTCTTTTCATTTCTTATTGATTTTCTTTTCATTTTTGTGTACACGTTACTGTGTTTGTGCTTGAGTTCATGAAACAACGCTCGCTTCAGACAGACTAGACGAACCGAGGATACTGCTACATTTTAGGCGGATGATATGAAGTTTGAAATCAAAAGGGCGACTAGAGATTCTAAATTCTATTCTAAATTCTAGAGTCTATTCTAAAGGGCGACTAGTGCGTTTTTTAACTGAATGACAATTGATTTTTTAGAAAACTGGATAAATTTTGCCTTGACAGATATTCTACATTGAAGTCCATACCGCCTCTAAATTGGTAATGCTCTGTAGACCCTTTATGTGAGAAATAATATACAGGAAGATAGCGAGAACCACGATGATAAGGGTAATAAGAATTAATGATGATAATAATAATGATGAATAGTAAGAACAATGGTAATAATAATAATGATAATGAAAACAATAGTAATAGTATAATGTATATAAATAATAATGATAATGATAATGATAAAATAACAATGATATAATAATAATGATGATAATGTAAAACAATAGTAATAGGTGTAGATAGGTGAACAACAATAATGATTATGATAACAATCATAATGATAGTAATGATGGTGAATTTAATCATCATAATGGTAACAATAATAATGATAAAAATAATAATGATAATGATAATGATAATAATAATGATAATGATAATGATAATGATAATAATGATAATAACGATAATGATGATAATTATAACAATGAGGGCGATAATGATAACAATTAATAACATCAGTACTATTAATAATCACTGATAAATAAGATATAAAACCGATAGCAAGATCTCCAAAATTCAAACAAACTTGAAAGGAGCAAAAATCTGATCATATTTCCCCCCCCCACCCCTCCATCACTACGCCTTCCCCTTCTTCTCACCACCACCTCCCCTCTTCCCTCACCCACCAATCCTCCCTCATTTCCCCTCCTCCCTCCTCTCCCCTTCCTTCCCCACTCCCATTTCCCTTACCACTCCCCCACCCCCACTCTTCACCAATCCACCTCCACCCCCAACAACCCACTCTTCACCTCCACCCCCCACCACCTCAACCCCACCTTCCCCACCCCCACCCCCACCTTCCCAGCCCACCCCACTCCCCAGCCCCACCCCCACCTTCCCCACCCCCACCCCCACCTTCCCCACCCCCACCCCACCTTCCCCACCTTCCCCACCCCAACCCCCCACCTTCACACACCCCCAACCCCCACCTTCACCATCCAACCCCACCTTCCTCACCCTCACCCCCACCTTCCCCCCCACCCCCCAACACCCACCTTCCCCACTCTATCCCAACTAACCCACCCAAACCCCCAACCCCCACCTTCCCCACCCCCACCTTCCCCACCCCCCACTCCCTGCCCGCCCATACCCCCACCTTCCCCCCACCCCCACCACCTTCCCAACCCCACCCCCTCCCTGCCACCGCCCATACTCCCACCTTCCACCCCCAACCGACCTTCCCACCCGCTGACCGCCCATACCCCACCTTCCCCACCCACCCCCCCAACCCCCACCTTTCCTCACCCCCAACCCCACCTTCCCCCCAACCCCAACCTTCCCCACCCCCAACTTTCTGCCCGCCCATACCCCCCAACCCCAA
>NW_020870456.1:248806-256306 GCF_003789085.1 Penaeus vannamei | reverse complement strand
CGGGATTTCTAAAAAAATTATCGTTGTGATTTATTTGTTTATTTGTGAAAGATGAGTGAGGATGTCAGATTTCTTCTTATCCTTTAGCTACAAATCTGCTTTTCTATATATACGGATTTCGGTTACGGAGGTCGGGTTTCTAAAAAAATTATCGTTGTGATTTATTTGTTTATTTGTGAAAGATGAGATGTCAAGGTTTTTCCCGTCGCTTAGCTACAAATCTGCTTTTCTATATATACGGATTTGGGTTACGGAGGTTAGGTTTTTAAGCATAATTATTGTGATTTATTTGTTTATTTATGAAAGATGAGTGGATGTCAGATGTCAAATTCTTCCTATCCTTTAGCTGCAAATCTGCTTTTCTATATATACGGATTTCGGTTACGGAGGCCGGGTTTTTAAACATTATTATTGTAATTTATTGTTTATTTAGACGACACTAGTTTACGGAGGTCGGGTTTCTAAAAAATTATTTATTTATTTGTTTATTTATGAAAGATGAGTGAGGATGTCAGATTTCTTCTTATCCTTTAGCTGCAAATCTGCTTTTCTATATATACGGATTTCGGTTACAGAGGTCGGGTTTTTAAACATTATTATTGTAATTTATTTGTTTATTTGTTAAAGTGAAAACGTCAGATATCAAGGTTTTTCTCATCCCTTAGCTACAAATCTTTTCTATATATACGGATTTTTCACCAAATTACCTATCATGATTATACATAATTTTCTTCATAATAGTTACTTCTTCCTAATCATTTCTTCACAACAGGTTCTTATTGAACGAAAATACTCAAGAGGTGATGTCAGGAGGCTCGGTATAAATGGTGACGTCATGAATAGAGTGTAATATCAATAAAACGCTGATGAAGAATTATGCTGACGAAAGATTGTCCTAAGCCTAATCATTCTAATCCAATCTCTTTGCTTGTTTCTTGACTGTCTGTTGGTCTGTGAAACCTTTTTTTATCTTTTTTATTTATTTTTTTTTATTGTCTGTTGGTCTGTGAAACCTTATCCATTTATTAAGCTTTTATGTTATTTATTTTCTTTTATCTTTATCATTTCTATTTTTTATCAAATGTCGGGTTAATTTCACGTTAGGAGATATTAATAATTCGCTAACATATCCTGAGGGAGAGTTTGGATTTGCTGTCTTCAAAAGGATTCGTATCAATCACTTTTTCTGCTCATGAGTAAAAGCTTTTAAAAACTATCTCGATTTTTTTTTTTTAATTAATAAACAGAAATGGAAGCTATTTCCGTTATTGCTTTCGATTCGTGTCTTTGATATAGATACTGAGTTACTTAACTGATTTAGTCATATTAGGAACGATATATATCAGACATACGCGAACACGAAAACACACACACACACACACACACACATACACACACACACACACACACACACAACACACACACACACACACACACACACACACACACACACACACACACACACACACACACACACACACACACACACACACACACACACACACATACACACACACACACACACACACCACACACACACACACACACACGAACACAAAAACTCGGAGAAAGAGGAGTAAGCATAAAGAATAGAAACAAAGAAATATTTAAAAAAGAGCGATAAAAGAAAGCTACAAAAAGAGAGAGAAAAAAAAGATTTAATAATAGTTGCAACTATACATCCTACTCCACTCTGCCTTCCGTTTCCCGGTTAGATATAGCGTTTCAGGAAAGGAATTTTGTAGCCAATTTCCCTTCCCATCTTAGACCGGATGCGAAGAACGGGGGAAAAGGAAAATTTAATAGGAAAAGGAAAAATCCGTAAATCACGAAAGGTTGGAATAAGAAAAAGAAAAGAAAGAAAAGTAGAAATAAGAAAAGAAGGAATAAGGAATAAGAAAAAAAAGAAAGAAAAGTAGAAATAAGAAAAGAAGAAGGAATGAAGGAATAAGAAAGAGAAAATAGAAATAAGAAAAAGAAGGAATGAAGAATAAGGAAAAAATGAAAAACAGAAACAAGAAAAGAAGAAGGACTGGCAGAAAGAGAAGGGGGAAAGAAAGGCATAAAATCGGGAAAAAGAAAAACGGATAGATGAAAGACGGAGAGGGGATGAAAGGGAAGGACACAAGTGAGGAAAAGAAAGAGAAAGAGAAGTGAGAAGAACAAAAGAAAAACGATAATAAAAAAAAGAAAAGAAAAAAGAAAAAGAAAACTACACGAAGAAAACAAACACAACAAAGAAAAAAAAGGAATAAACACAAGAACAACAACAACAACAACAAAAAGATAACAAAACAAAAACAAAAACGAAAAAATAACAAAAACAAAAACGAAAAAACACAAAAAATAAAAGACAAGACCCATTTTTATTACGGCACAGCCATAACAAAAAAAAAAAAAAAAATAAAATAAAAGACAAGACCCATTTTTATTACGGCACAGCCATAACAAAGAGGCAGGCCTTCCTCCACTCACTCAAGCGAAGGTCCCTGTCTCTGTGGGGGAGCCATTCACAGCCAATGGAGGGGAGAGAACAGAATTCAGAGATCGCTGGACACGTCTCCTGCAGATCAAAAGGAAGATGCACCACATTCCCCGTCAAAGAAATGTTTGTTGCATGTGTGACACGATTTCTTTCAGTTTGTCTGTCTGTTTGTTTGTTTGTTTGTCTCTCTGTCTGTCTGTCTCTCTGTCTGTCTGTCTCTCTCTCTTCTTCTCTCTCTCTTTTCTCTCTCTCTCTCTCTCTCTCTCTCTCTCTCTCTCTCTCTCTTTTATATGGGGGAATGACATGTATAGGGAAGATTGAGAGGGGTGTGTGTGTTTACTTTTTGATTCGTATTTCATGATTAATTACGGATATATTGCGCTTGGATGAAAAGGAATATATATATATAATATATATATATATATATATATATATATATATTATATATTATATATACATATATATATATATATATATATATATAAATATATATATATATATATATATATATATATATATATATATATATATATATATATATATATATAGACGACGTGATAATAATGATAATCTAATAATCTATTTTTACATAACATCATTCCCTTTTCAGGAACGATTACCTCTTCAAAAAAGAAGAGAGAGAGAGAGAGAGAGAGAGAGAGAGAGAGAGAGAGAGAGAGAGAGAGAGAGAGAGAGAGAGAGATTGAGTGAGATGAGTGAGAGAGAGAGAGAGAGAGAGAGAGAGGAGAGAGAGAGAGAGAGAGAGAGAGAGAGAGAGGAGAGAGACAGGATTGAGTGAGTGAGGTTGAGAAAGAGAGAGAGAGAGAGAGAGATCAACGAGAAGAAGAGAGAGAGGAGAGAGAAGAGAGACAGACCACAAGACCACACAACACACACAGAGAACAACACGAGACCGTAGACACATCATACGCGTGGGGTCGGGAGAGTGGGTGGCGAGGCAACGAAACACCACACTACGGAACACCGAAGACATTACTAGGCTACGTATCAGCGACAGTGGACAATCACACGAATCACGCAACTCAGACAGGTCCAACCAAAGTACTAATCAGATGAATACTAAGTCGTGACGTTTACATGCCACAAGCAGTAAGGTCTTACTACGACGGTCTCGACCCATGCAAGAGACACACAAGAGAGAAGAGACAGAGAGAGAACAGAGAGGAGAAGAGAGAAGAGGAGAGAGAGATGAGAGAGGAGAAGAAGGAGAGAAGAGATTGAGCATCCCACGACAGACGGACCAGACACAACCCAGCACCACAATCCATCAAGACCGAGCAACCCGACCACACACACACAGAGAGAGAGAGAGAGAGAGAGAGAGAGGAGAGAGAGAGAGAGAGATGAGAGAGAGAGAGAGAGAGAGATAGAAGACAGAGAGAGATAGAGAGACGCACAGGGATGAGGAGGTAAAGCAGAGAATGAGAGAGAGAGAAGAGAACAGAAATAGAGAGAGACACACATGATGAGAGAGAAGAGAGCGACGAGAGAGAGAGAGAGAGAGAGAGAAGAGAAGAGAGAGAGAGAGAGATTGATGAAGAAAGGGGACAGCAGCAGTTTGAACAGGAGGCAAGGAGAGTTCCACGAGAACACCTGCTATGCAAAAACGATCTCATCACTGAGAGCGAGGGGACGCCAAGTCACGATCGACATCACTCATACCATTTGAATTCTGATCATAAAATATGGTAGCGCAGCCTTGAGCATGATGAACTGGTCAGCACGTGGAGGCCAGCCATCAGCTAAAAATCCAGATAGATTTCGACGGTGAGGCTTCTGAGATATAAGCTGCAGCACTTGGATCCCAAGGCACGCAGCTGGTATACCTGTAAAATGAGACGCCCCCTCAATTTACTACTGGATAGAATGAAGAAAACCCCAATCCTGCCCTAATACCCTAGCGCAGCGCGGATCGAGCACCACAGCATCAGCGTAAGGGTGCGTGTTGTCCGGTCGTTTCTTGGCAGTTCTTCGTACCAAATCGACTTCAGCCCGTTAAAACAAACGCTTTCCTTCTCGATCTCCCCGCCCACCGATCTTGGTTAGAGGCGGCCCGACATGAAAATAATTAACAGCTCTCTGTGATGCTCATATTCACGGAAACGTTTGCAAGTGCCGCTGCGGACGCCTCGTTGCACGGGGATTGTAGATTGTTGCAATAGATGGGAGGAAATAGACAGTTACAGCATAGGAATAGGAATGTGACGGGAAAAGCAGGGACTTAGTTACATCATAGGAATGTGAAGGGGAAAGTGGGATTCATTTATAGCATAGGAATGTGAAGGGAAAAGTGGTTATTCTTTCATAGCATAAGAATGTGAAGGGAAAAGTGGTTTATTTCTTTCAATAGCATAGGAATGTGAAAGGAAAGTGGGATTCATTTAATAGAAATGAATGTGAAGGGAAAAGTGGTTATTCTTTCATAGCATAAGAATGTGAAGGGAGACTAGAGGGGAAAAAGTGGCTTATTCTACCTATTACAATAGCATTAAGAATGTGAAGGAGGAAAGAAGTCGGACGAATTGCAGTATATGGTGATCATAGCATGAAGGGGATTACTGAAGGCGGGGTCAACTACGCATGATTACCAGTAATATGAAGACCGAAATGAACAAGGACGTGAAATCAGCTATATCATTAGGAATGTTGAAGGGAAAACGGGTGAATTCATGATGCTAAATTGAGGCTCTGAATGGGAGAAGCTTCAAGAACCGGGGGGAAAAAAGTAGGCTGTAAGTAGTCTTTAATTTCTTGCGCCGGTGGCAGATCAGTTAGAGAAACGGAATGATTAGCATCAGAGCGGTACCTATGAGATGCAGGAAGGTCTGGTGATCCAAGCAAGGCATAAGGGATGGTGAAAAGGGGGAAATGGGGAAAATTCCCATTAAAGCCAATAGGAATGTGGTTTAGGAAAAGTGGAAATTTTCAAAACTGTAGAATAGCATAAGGAATTTCAACCATGACACGGGAAACCACAATGGAAGGCACTTGACAGCTTGATAACTCAAGGAGGAATGAAGGTGAACAGGTGGGAAAGCATGGTTAGAGTTGAAAGGCATTATCTCTCAAGCAAGCGTAGAGCAATAAAACAGAATAGTGTCAAAGAGGGATGAAATATGAGTTGGGATGATTGGCACCATCATTATAAGAGCTAAAGGAATGTGAAGGAAAAACAGGAATTCAGCTATATCATAGGAATGTGAAGGGAAAAGAGGGTATTTATTTATAGCATAGGAATGTGAAAAGTGGGAAAAGTGGGGACTCATTTATAGCATAGGCCAGGCGTGGGAATCGCGATGGTGCAAGGGAGAACAATAAACAGGGAGATACATGCGACAGGCGGAAAATTACTATAGCATAGGATGTGGAAGAAAAACAGGGATTCAGCTAATCTCATAGGTAATTCGTGAAGGGAAGAATAAAGTGGTTATTATTACATGAGCAATAAAGAATGTGTGATATAGGGTGAAAGTAGAGGGATTATATTTAGTTAGCAATAGGAAATGGCTTGCGCCGAGAACATAGCGTAGTAAATCGGCAGGGATGACATGGATACGGAGTATCAGCTCGCATGAGCTGGAATGTGAAAGGGGATCAATGCAGCAAAGATGGCAAAAGTGGTGATTTTTATGTTATAGCATCAATAGTGAAGCACACCGTGAAACTGGGCGAGAGAGATAGGAATTGTGAAGGAAAACCAGGAGAGATCAGGTCTTATAAGTACATGACGAGATAGAATGAGAGAGGGAAAAGTAAAGGGTACAATTTTTGATATAGAGAGCAATAGGCGAACTGTGAAAAGCGAAAACGTGCAGGCAGAAAACCTTCAGGCATTTGGACATGGGCGATATCACACTGATGTTCGTACGACGGAGTGCTGGCTGGAAAAAAAGCAGAAACTTCATTACAAGCTGTATATATAGGACATAGGAATGGTAGGGGAAAGTGGTTATTCTTTCATAGCTTTAAGAATGTGAAGGGAAGTGGCATTCATTTATAGCATAAAGAAATGTGAAGGGAAAAGCAGGGTTCAGTTATACAGGAAAGGAGCACTACGAATGTGAAGGGAAAGAGGGTATTATCTATAGCTGAATCTGTAAGTGACCAGGCAAGTTCGTGGAGAGGGTAAAAGGTTGGAGGGGGATTGTCGAGGCATGGTTTTATTAGCATAGTAAGTATATGAACGGGTTGCCACGCCAGCAGAGGTAGATTTCCAACAGATAGCAATAAACGGCGCGTGCGTGATACATCAGAAATATATAGAGTTTACTCTGGTCGCACGGGGTTGATTCGTGTATCTATGATAAATAAGACTGTTATGATTGGCACGAGGCGTATGACGAGTATGAGTAAGCACGTAGAATATGAAAGTAAATCGCCTCCACACGCACCTTGAACGGGTATAACACAGTATTAATTCTTTTTTCGTTAATCATGCTCTTTATGATAACCTTCCAATCTCCAATATCTCCATTACTCTTTTTAAATTTAAATGATAACCTTCAAGGTATATTTCACAATTAGTCTTTTTTTTTTCTTTTTCTTCCTTTTTTTGATTGGCAAATTGATTTCATGTTTACTCGTTGATTATTCAAATTGTATATCAATAACCGGAAGTAAGATTCCCGAGGGAGAAAGAAAAATATTAATTGGCTTTTATTACTTTCCACACTTTATTTTCTTCTATTCTTATCACTTCTTCTTTACTCTACATTCGCTTGTTTCTCACCCGTTTAGTATGTCTGTCTGTCTGTTTACCTGTCTATCTGTCTACTACCTGTATCTCTCTATTCATGTCTGTCTATATATCTGTGTATAAATGTATCTATACATATGTATACATATGTATATATATATATATATATATATTATATATATATATATATATGTTGTGTGTGTGTGTGTGTGTTGTGTGTGTGTGTGTGTGTGTGTGTGTGTGTGTGTGTGCGTGTGCATATATATATTATATATATATATATATATATATATATATA
>NW_020870456.1:238806-243806 GCF_003789085.1 Penaeus vannamei | reverse complement strand
ACACTACATGTAACGAGAACAATTAAGCCTTTATTAATCTAACATAATAAGTCGTGATAATGAAGAGCATTTAATGAAATGTTGCAGAATAGGGGGCCAAAATATGGATGTGTGTGCATGTGTGTGTGTATTTGTGTCTGTGTGTATAATAACAAGAGAAAAGCAGAAGCAGCAGCAAAAAAAAGAAAGAAAGAAAGAAAAAAAGACAGAAAGAAAGTAAGAAAGAAAGAAAGAAAGAAAGAAAGAAGAAAAAGAAAGAAAGATCAAGAAAGAAAGAAATGAAATAATATAAAAAGAAAATCACTCCTTGCCTTTTTCATACCCCCCCATCCCCCAAATTTCTCCGTCATGGTTAATTATTGGAATCAAAAGAAACATAAGAAACTCAACCTTAAGTAAAAGAAAATATAAATAGTAAAACCAAAAAGAAAAAAAACAAAAAGAAAAAGAAAAGAAAAAAAAGAAAAATAAGAACAAAAAGAAAAAGAGAAAAATAGAAAAAAGAAGAAAAAAAAAAAAAGGAAAAAAATAGAAAAAGAAGAAGAAAAGAAGAAAAAGAAAAAGAAGAACAGGAAAGAAAATAGAAAAAATAAGAAAATGAAAGAAAGAAAGAAACAAAAAGAAAAAGAAACAAAATACAAAAGAAAAAGAAGACAAAAAAAAAAAAAAAAAATAATAATAAAAAAAAAAAAAAAAAAAAACACGGGTTGCAACTTCCTGTAGGTGTTATTGCAACTGCAGCTGTTCGCGCAGCAGCAACGTCGGCGGTGGTCCAGCTGTTCCGTGGTGTCGGTTTTTTCCCGCTGTAGCCCGACCTTGCGTATCCGGCCGTTCCTCTTATCCGGACAAGCGAATAAAAGAAGAAGAGAAGAGGATTGATGAGTGAGGAGATTTATTGTTCAAGATTTTTGGATTTTTTTTTTTTTTTTTTTTTGGGGGGGGGGGGTGGAGGGCTTTCTTATTATTTTTTTATTTCTTTTCTTTCAGCTTCTTTCTTTTTTATTATTATTTTTGTTATTATTATTATTATTATTATTATTATTAATTTATTTTATTATTATCATTATTATTATTATTATTATTAATTCATTTTATTATTTGTTGTTATTGTTATTTACCGTCCCCTATTTTTTTCTTTGTTTATTCTTCTTTTAATTTCCATTTCCTTCTTTCTTTTCTAGTCCTTATTTTCTTCTTATCTTTGCCACATTTTCTTGTTCTGTCTTCTCTTTTTCCTTCCTTGTTTCTTGTTTTCATTATTCCTCTTCTCCGCCTGTCCCCTTTTCGCATTCTTCACTTCCCTTGTTCCTCCTTTTCCTCATCTTTCTTATGCCTCTTCTCCTCTCATTTCTTCTTTCCCTTCTCTTTCTTCTTCTTCCTCACCTTCCTTTTTTCTCTCTATATTTCTCATCTCCATAACCTTTTAAATATTCTTCTTTACGCCTACGCACCCAAATATCCCTAAAAACTTCCTTCACAAACTTTACTATGTAAAAAAATCACCAAAAACTTCTTTCACAAACTTTACTATGTAAAAAAAAATCATCATAAACTTCTTTCAAAACCTTCTAGTAAATTTCCTTCATAAACTTCATTCAAAAAACTCTTCATAGATTTTCTTGGGCTCCTCCTGATAAACTTTCGTCCTGGTCACCTTATAAACTTCCTCTATCAACTTCTCATAAACTTCCTTCATAAACTCAACGAAAACTTCCCTCATAAACTCATCGTAAACTTTCTCCGTAAACTTTAAAAACTTCTCAACTTCCTTTTATCCAAAACCCAAGCGATCCTAATTTCTTGGTACTTCCTTCCCTCCCTTTTTTTCTCCTTGGATTTCTTTTCTTCCTAATTTCTCGCCTCCTTTCTCCCTTCCCCTTTTCATTAGATTAACAATGTGCCTCGATTTTCCTCTTGCTTTACAACCACTACTCGTGTTTATATTTCCTTTTATAATATATTAGTAATACTGCTTTACTTTGTTTTGTGTTTATTTTATTTTTCATCTTATTTTTCATTTTTTGTATATATATAATGTATATATATATATATATATATATATATATATATATATATATATATATATATATATATATATATATATATATATATATATACATATATATATATTACATAAATATATGCTGTATCCACACACACCACACACACACACACACACACACACACACACACACACACACACACACATATATATATAATATATATATATATTATATATATATATATATATATACCACATACACACACACACACACACACCACATTATAATATATTATATATATATATATATATATATATATATATATATTATGTATATATATTATATATATATATATATATATGTATATATGTATATGTGTGTGTGTGTATGTATTTAAATATATATACCTTTAAACATATTTATATATACATATATTTTTTTCTTCTTTCTTTCATTTTTCTTTTATTTTTTATAAAATATATATGAGCATAATTGTATGTACAAATGTGTATATAAATTATATTCCATATACATAAACCAATAGAAAGATGAATCCTATCATCTCTGCATATCATGTTCTCTTTTCCTTTCTCTTTTCCTCCATTTCCCTCTCCCCGTCTGCTGGATCTGTTAGCGATTCCCATGCCATTAACAACCCTCCTTATACCTCATTATGGCTGAGATATGAAGCGGCTATACTGAATTCGGAATTTATGTGCATGAAATATAGCCTCGACTGATAAAATGCTTTTCGTGCGCTAAGTCCCAGCCAGGTTTGGTTTCCTGTGGAGGTTCGTCTGCATGTGAAACCTCGAGGATCTGTACACTCTCGTGGGGGGTTTTGTTGGTGAGGTTTAGAGGATGTTTATTTCTAAGGGTTTTGGAAGTGAGGTTGGAATGAGAGGGACAGGTCTGGGAAGTTAGTGTTAAAGGCTGGCTTTGCTCCAAAAGGAAAGGTGGAGTTGGACAAGGAAGTTAATTCTGTTTCATTTCTGGGTTAGGTTGGCGTTTTAGCTATAATGGACTGGGATGAGATTTTTTTTTTTTTTTTTTTTTTTGGGGGGGGGGCAGTGCTTGGTGTAAATAATATAAGGCGAAGGGATTACTTGAGTGGAAATAGAAGAACCTCTCTCTTTCTCTCTGTTTCAAACTCTCTCTCTCTCTCTTTCTTTCTCAAACTCTGTTTATCTATCTCTCTCTCTAAAACTCTCTCTCTCTCTGTCAAATTCTCTCTGTCTATTTATCTATCTGTCTATCTCTATCTCTCTCAAACTCTCTCTGAGTCTATCTATCTATCTATCTGTCTCTATCTCTCTCAAAACTCTCTCTCTCTCTAAACTCTCTCTCTCTCGCTTTCTCTCTCAAACTCTTTCTGTCAAATTCTCTCTCTTACTCTCTCTTTCTCTATCTGTCTGCCTGCTTGCCTGTCTACCTACATCTTTCAATTTCCTTCTCTCTATCTCGTACACTTTCGCTTTTTTCTCACCCCCTCCCTTCCTCCTATCTATCTCTCTTCCTCCCTCTTCCCCCTTTCTGCTTTTTCAATTAGTCTTAAGTATTAGATTCTTGGATTATGTATGCGGTTCATCTGCGCGCTCATATAAAATCGATAGACCAATAAGTGGTTAAGCATCATCTTATCTTCACCAGGAAAGGATGAGCGAATATAGAAAATCCATGTTTTTTTATGTCCTCAATGTAGAGTCTTTTAAGCAGTGTCACTTTACCAAAATTGTGCAAGATTTTTGGTTAACTATGAGAGTTTTTTTTGTTTGTTTTTTTTGCATTTCTACTCGCTCTCCCTTTTAATTTCCATTCAAAGAATATTATTGATGATAATTAATGGATCAATTGAATAATGAATGCATGCATGTATGAGAACCTCTGCCTATCAGTAATAGCAATGTTGATGATGGTAATGATAATGATAAAGGTAATAATGATAAAGGTAATAACGATAATGATAATGATAGAAATAATGAAAATAATGGTAATAATGATGACAATAATGATAATTGTAGTGATAATAATGATAATAATAACAATGATGATAATGATAATGACAATAACAATGAATGCAGTAGTAAAAATACCATCAATAGTAGCAGTAGTAATAATGATAGCAATAATGAAAACGATTCATAAATAAAAAATGTAATAGTATAATGAATAAAAATGATAATAATGCTAATAATAATGGTAATAATTATGATAAAACTACAATAATAATAATAATAATGATAATGATAGTGATAATGATTAGGATGATAATGGCAGTAACAATCACAAAAATGAAAATAATAAGAACAACAATAATAAAAAAATGATACACAATGATGATGGTAACAACAGTAATGATGATCATGAAATCAACTATGGTGATAACACTAATAATAACAGTAACAATAATAATAGTAATAATTGATAACAACGATGATTGATAATATAAAAAACACAAAAAAATACAATAATAATAGCAATGATACCAATATGACCACAACAAAAACAACCAACAAGAAAAAACAATAAAAACAACACAAGAAAACACCAAAACAAACCAAAAACCATCACCAAAAGACACCAAATAAAACCACAAACAAAAAACAACAACAACACCAAAACAAACCATAAACCAACACGAAAACAAAAACCAACACCAAAAGACACCAACACCACAAAAAACACCAAAAAAACAAAAAACAACACCAAAACAAACAAAAAAACAACAACACCAAAGACACCAGAAACCACAAAAAAAAAAAAAAACACCACCCCAACTCAACAAAACAACAACAGCAGCCCCCCTTGACAAGCCTCGTAACCTCGTCTGCAACACCTCTCCCAGCTTTCACCAAGACGAATATGCTTATTAATGGTCCATCAGGCTCGGAAAGGACGCAGATCTATAAGTATTTCGAATGAATGAAGGGATGACTGGCGCTCAGGCTCTCGATTCATCACACGGCCCGCTGCTGGCTGGAATTAGCGCCGCAGAAT
>NW_020870456.1:221306-223806 GCF_003789085.1 Penaeus vannamei | reverse complement strand
TTCTCTCTCTTTCTCTCTCTACTTGACGGACACGGACTCAAGAACTTGTATTTAAAGTGACAGTACTAAGCCACTCAGGTACTGTATCTACTCCCTATGCTTTGTAATGGCAATTTAGCATCTATAATACCTATTAATAGTCCTAGGAAGCCTATGAATAGTCCTAGGAAGCCTATGAATAGTCTTAGGAATCCTATTACCAGTCTCAGGAACCCTATTCATAGTTCTAGGAATCCTATTGCCAGTCTGGGGAATCCTCTGCATAGTCTGGGGATCCTATTAGCAGTCTGAGGAACCCTATTCATATTAGTCTTAGAATCCTATTCATATTAGTCTTGGAATCCTGATACCTAACAATGGTGAAAAGGAATCCGATATTTGCAGTAATACGGCACGACTAGGAACAGTCTCAGGAACACAACTCGTAGTCTTTGGTATCCTTCCGTATCCTGATCCCTAGAAGGTATCCGCACCTTTCGTAGTAAAATCACCGTTCCGGTAAAACCGACTTCGTAGTCTTTGGTATCCTTTGGTGGATCCGACTTCCATCCTTTGGTGTCCTGAAGCAAAGGTAAAAACGACACCGATATTTGAAGTAATACGACGCCATGGAATGGAATGCGAAATCCAAAATACTTCGCATAAACATACGGCGCATCCCTCCGGCTAATAATCTCCTTTCCCTTTTGATATTAAGACAGAATAAGATATCTACGGGATCCCCAGACGACGAGGGGCGTGCAAGAGGGAGACGGACAATAGAGAAACTACTTTTGTGGACTTCCCATACAATGGAGGAAGGTATTTACCCAATTATTTAGACAAAATATGAATGAAATATCAGACAATGCAGGCCATTGTTGAGAAATTCAATGTAATGTTTGGAAGGTCTAGGAGAAAGGAGGAATTGTCCTTGTCAGAGTGAAGCTTCCTTACTCTTTATTTTTGTTTATGTGATATGCGTATGTATGTATTCGTTTCCGGTCTTGAATAGGGAGATGGAGGAAGGGAAGAGAGGTATGAGGATGAGGAGATGGAGGAGGAGGAAGAGAAAAAGACTGGGGCGAAATGGAAGGAGAATTAAAGAAGATGAGAAGAAGGGGGAGGAGGAGGAAGAGAAAGAACTGGGGCGAAATGGAAGGAGAATTAAGAAGATGAGAAGAAGAGGAGGAGGAGAGAAAAAGACTGGGGTGAATGGAAGGAAAATTAAGCTGGGGCGAAATGGAAGGAGAATTAAGGAAGATGAGAAGAAGAAGAAGGAAGAGGAGGAAGAGAAAAAGACTGGGGCGAAATGGAAGGAGAATTAAGGAAGATGAGAAGAAGAAGGGAGGAAGAGAAAGAGACTGGGGCGAAATGGGAGGAGAATTAAGGAAGATGAGAAGAAGAAGAAGGAGGAGAAGGAGAATTAAGGAAGGTGAGAAGGAGAAGGAAGAAGAAGTGGAGAAGGGGAAAAGATCTACGAAGAAGAATGAGATGGAGGAAGAAATGAGGGGAGAAGTAGAATGAACTGGAGAAGAAAGAAGAGAAAATAAAAGAACAGATATATGAGAATAAAGGAAAAATGAAGAAGATAGAAGTATGAGAGGCATTGAAGTAAAAACGGGAAAGGAAAGAAAATTAAAAAGAATGTTTAGCAAATATGAGATACATAAAACATTCCATCATAGTGAACTTCATACGTTACATAAATGAGAACAGCACATTGTGTTTGAACGGGGAAATAGGAAAAGGAAAGAAAGAATGAGAGGAAAGGAGGAGGTAGGAGAAGAGCAAGATAAGGAAGGAAGAAGGGAGGAGGTAGGAGAAGAGCAAAATAAAGATGGAAGAAGGGAGGATGTAGGAGAAGAGCAAGATAAGGAAGGAAGAAGGAAGGTGGTAGGAGAAGAGCAAGATAAAGAAGGGAGGAGGTAGGAGAAGAGCAAGATAAAGAAGGGAGGAGGTAGGAGAAGAGCATGATAAAGAAAGGAGAAGGTAGGAGAAGAGCAAGATAAAGATGGAAGAAGGGAGGAGGCAGGAGAAGAGCAAGATAAGGAAGGAAGAAGGGAGGAGGAGAAGAGCAAGATAAAGAAGGAGGTAGGAGAAGAGCAAGATAAGGAAGGAAGAAGGGAGGAGGTAGGAGAAGAGCAAGATAAAGAAGCAAGAAAGGAGGAGGTAGGAGAAGAGCAGATAAAAAAAAGGAAGAAGGGTTGAAAAAAGAGAAATATAGGGAAGGGAGGAAAGCGGGAGGAAGAGACAGAGAAAGGGAAGGAACACCAAAGAGAGGGAAGAAGGAAAAGAGAAGATAATAGAGAAAGTGGAAGAGAAAAGAGATGAATAAAAGTAGGAAGGGAGGGAAGAGAGGAGAGAGAGTGGGAGACAAGGATGGGTATCTCATTCCCTCATTAAAAAAAAAAGAAAAAAAAAAAAAAAAAAAAAAAAAAAAACAGCATAATGGAAAAGCTCAAACGATTTCGACCAACTAATTCTTATGTGTTTTATTGCAAGCATATTATGCACATCT
>NW_020870456.1:203806-206306 GCF_003789085.1 Penaeus vannamei | reverse complement strand
ACAACGTTTCTCTCCCACCTAGGATGCATTCCACAGGCTAGATTATGTTGTTCGAGTCACACCAAATACCTACGTGCGGCCAGCAAGGAAGACTACAGATTTGGGGGAACCTCATTCAGCGGGGTTGGTGTTGAACAGATACATTGATTTTGGTGGCTTCGTGGAAGCTCAACACCGAGTATTCCTTTACGGTTGAGAGGCTTGGGTGTCCTATCGTATATATATAAAATCTATTTTCTTAAAATTCCAGTTTTGTAAAAAGCTTGCCAAATAAGAATGAAGCTTTTCTTTTTTTGTCATTCGCTCCTTTGTGTTTACAGATAGTACAAATGGATGACTTGGCAGTTTGTGTAACGATAATGTAAGTGGATTATTTATATACAAAGATATCTTTGGCTATATTCGTGTAAATCTTGATGTGTTTGTGTGAGTGCTCGCAAATGTATGCTGGCATTTATTAGTAATCTTAATTAAACTTACAATCTATGACCCTGAAATCACCACACAGGCGAATTTCCGAACATTACATTGTTCACATAATAGATACATTCAGTCTTTGAGTATATGTATACACAGTCCTTAAAATTACGAAAATTCCAATTCCACACGAAAACCCGTGGAATATATACATCGACCTATGAATATCATATGTTATTATATTGATAGGTTAGATAGCATACTGACAGTTATCGAACACTGACCTTGTTATCAAGCCATGGCAACCTCACGGCCAAGTCTCTCATTTTATCTATGAATTCACGCAATTTTCGTATCAAACCTCCAATCGCCATTTCTCAAAAAAAAAAAAAAAAATAATATAATAAAAAAATAATAATAATAAAAAAATAAATAATAATAAAAAAAAGTTAATTACAAGTACAGGATTCCTCTACGATCTCCGGGAGTGTGTGCGCAGTTCCCCCCCGAGTCCCTACAAGGCCAGAAACGCCAGCGCAGCCACGCTCAGCACCAGCAGAGAGAGAGCGGCGCCCCCCTCCTGCCGGGCCCCGCCGTACAGCTTCTGTGACGGGGCGGCGGCGCGGAAGCCAGGCAGGGAGAGGTGGGCGTCGGCGGACCTGCGGGAGAGAAAGGCCAAGTGTCACAGGGATTGGGGCGGGCGGAGGCACGCTGGGGGCGGTGGTAGTCTCTCGCTCTTTTCTTGCTCTCTCGCTCTCGCTAGTTCTCTCTTTTTTCTCTCTCTCTCTCTCTCTCTCTCTCTCTCTCTCTCTCTCTCCTTCCTCTCCTCCCTCCCTCCCTCCCCCACCTCTCTCTCTTTTTCTTTCTCCCCGTCCTCCCTCCCTCTCCCTCTCTTCCTTCCTCCCTCCCCCCCTCTCCCTCTTTTTCTTTCTCCCCCTCCCTCTACCTCTCCTCTCTCTTTCACTCCTCTATCCACCCTCTCCCCTCTCAGAGACAAACACACACTTAACAACAACAATAGCACTCATTAACAAGACAGGCAGGAACCTCCACCTGGAACGATCATCTCATTAGACACCGTTTAAAATTGAATTCGCACCCTTATAGCACACTTGGAACGCACTTGTAACGCACTTACATCCGATCATTGATCCTATTGTGATCACGTGATTCTTCCCTTTGTGTCTTTCTCTCCTTGGGTTCATGTCTCTTTTTCTTTTTTCTTCCCGGAGGGAGAGAGAGAGGAGGGGGGAAGGAGGGAGGGAGGGAAGNTAGTTACATACATGCATACAACTACATACATACAACATACCATACATACTACATACATACAGTATATATTATTATATATATATATATATTATATATAACTAAATAAATATTAACTATCATATAATATATATAGATATCATTATATTACTATATATACTATTATATATATGATGTGGTACAGTGTGATCGGTGTGTGTGCTGTGTGTGTGTGTATGCCACTGGTGTGAGTGTGTATTGATATATATATTCTAATATATAATATATATATATATAATATATATATATAGTATATATATATATATATATATATATATGTGTTGTGTGTGTGTGTGTGTGTGTATGTGGGTGTGTGTGTGTGGTGTGTGTATATATATATAATATATATAATATATATAATATATTATATATTATATATTATATATACATGTAATATCTCTTCTCTATCTATCTATCCTATCTATCTATCTATCTTATATCTGTATATATATATGTATGATATACATGTGCATTCATATACATACATTCATCTTTTTTTATTATCCTTTAAGGATATTTATTTCATCTTCGGTTACCCGCGCACTTTCTTCTCCTTATCAGCTTTCTACACGTCCAAGCACTAGAGAAAAATCGGCACCTTATACCTTATTCTTATACACACTCTTTATCCTTATACACACTCCTTACCATTATACTTTATCCTCATACTCATTCTTTATCCTAATACATAACCTTTATCCTTATACTTTACCCCTTTACACACTCTTAATCCATATACTTTATCCTTACACACACTCTTAATCCTTATACTATA
>NW_020870456.1:193806-196306 GCF_003789085.1 Penaeus vannamei | reverse complement strand
TAATAGAAGTTTAATATAATAAATATGTAAGTATTAATTAAACTTAATAAAAATATATTATAATATTAAATATTAATAACTTAATAAATAATATAATAAAGTATTATAAATGTCTAATAACTTGGTGTTCTTTATAGCAGTATGTATGAAGTGAATATATAACCGTGCTATAAGATATAATATTTTTTATTTATGTGTTTTGAACTTATTTGTATGGCGATGAATATAAACTATTATTTTATTTATTTATTTTAATATATTTATTTATTTATTTATCTTTTTTTTTGTACGCCACTATAACATATTGTTCCAAGAACACCTTTCTTTTGTTATTCTTTTCACGTTGAGATGAATCGAGATCATATTTAGAGATTCAGAAAATGCGAACTGTTCCGTACATTAACAGTAATGAAAAGGAACGGATGCTCTTTATGTGTGTGTGTGTGTGTGTGTGTGTGTGTGTGTGTGTGTGTGTGTGCGTGTGTGTGTGTGTGTGTGTGTGTGTGTGTGTGCGTGTGTGTGTGTGTGTGTGTGTGCGCGCGAAGGTTTGAGTCCGAGATGCTTCAGGAAACAGTTTCTGGTTCGAAAGTTCGAGTCCGAGATGCTTCAGGAAACAGTTTCTGGTTCGAAAGTTCGAGTCCGAGATGCTTCGGGAGACAGTTTCGAGACAAAGGCTTTTTTGTAAACCTTCAACGTAACGAAACAAAGATTCAAATTAGCGAAAAAAAATCATTCATTTTCAGCAAAACAAAGGGAAAAAAATAGGATAAGTAATCGGTAACCAACCACAAACGCCAAATCACACAATGTGCTATTGCATAATCAAAACTTTTCAATGGATAATGAAAAGTGCAATAAGTTTAATCTCCATTCGCTTGCAGACTGATTTTAATATTTTGATTTAAAGCGAAATTCCTACGGAGTGAATAGGCTTTTAATTCATTGCAGAATAGATTAAAGTAATGAGATTTTTTTCCCTTTTTCATCTCGCAACATGGCAGTCTATCTTACATTGTAGAAATACGATAATACGATTTTGCAAATGCGTCATTTACATAAAAATAATAATATCGTAGTTGGCATCCGTTACATGTAAAAATACGCTCAATGTATCATAAAACGTTTCCATTCTATTTCATGTTAAATGATTTGATATCAAAAGAATATATTTGAATTGTAAATTTTTTGTACACGCGCGCGCACGCACCCACACAACACACCAACGCGCAACAGACACACACACACAACACACACACACACACACACACACGCACACACACACACACACACACACACACACACACACACACACACACACACACACACACACACACACACACAACACACACACACACACACCACACCACACACCACACACACACACACACACACACACACACACACACACACAGCACTACACACAACACACACACACACACATACAACAACACACACAACACACACACACACACACACCACACACATATATTAATATATATATATATAATATATATTGTTTATATATATATCATATATATATATTATAACATATATATATATTAATAATATAATTATATATATAGATATATATATATATATATATAATATATATATATATATATATATATAATATATATATATATATATATGTAATATATATATCTATATATAATTATAATGACAATACGGTAATATAACAATATAGTAAGTAACAGTAATATAAAAAATAGTAGTAACAGTAATAGCATCAGTAATAATAACAGCAATCGTGTTGTACTTGTTCGAGAATTGTCTTGTTTATATCATAACGACATGTAGCTATGATCCCTCAACATGTGAACCGCATAGAGGGGTCTTTGGTGTTGCTAGAGGTTGCATCATCGTCATTGGTGTTTTTTTTTTCACTTATCCTGGAGGGCATGTATCCCAAACACCAATTAAAATCAGTGTCATTGAGAAAACAGGTCATCAAAGGCTATAGAACTTTGGGGTCACCAATTTGTCGTCGCTGTTGTTGTTGTCACTAATAATAATAATTGATAATAATGATGAGTCGCTAATGATAATAATGAGTCACTAATAATAACAATAACAATGCAGAGCAAGTTTCACAAACACCAATTAAAGTCAGTGACGGGAGAAAACAGGTCATCAAACGCTATTAAATTTTGGGGTCACCAATTTGTCGTCGCTGTTGTCGTTGTGTCTGTTATAGACTTGGCTAGCTTCTCCTTGACCACTTATCTTTCCTTATTAGCCACTCTCTTTTAATTAGTGTTGTTTCTACGGGTTCCCTCTGCTTCTCATTTTATTTCCTTCCTCTCCAATTGCTTCATCTCACTTCTCTTTACGCTTTCAGTATGTACTTCACACCTACTGAGGATACGTAATAGCTAAACACGGTTCGTGCAATTAGTCAATTATTCTATAATTTCACAGCTGGCTAATTGCGGGAGACATGTGTGTGGAATGATGTTAGTAATTGTTATGATAATGATGT
>NW_020870456.1:149025-154025 GCF_003789085.1 Penaeus vannamei | reverse complement strand
AGAGCGGATGGTAGAGTTGCATGATGGCATAGAAAACGCGTGTCCAGATGCAAACCGGATTGGAGTAAAACTGTAATTGAAATCTGGAGTTCGTTTCAGTATTCCTCTCCCCTCCTCTCTCTCTCTCTCCCCTCTCCCCTCTCTCTCTCTCTCTCCTTCCCTCTCTCCCCGCACCCCCCCACAAAGAAGGAAAAAAAGGAAGAAAGAAAAGAAAAAAAACTCTTGTCTTTGGAGATTTGCCGCATGAGGAAAGAAAAGGATGAAGGAGAAGAAGAAGAAATATTCGCTTTTGGAAAGTCTCGGAATTCGGAGAGAGAGAGAGAGAGAGAGAGAGAGAGAGAAGAGAGAGAGGAGAGAGAGAGAGAGAGAGAGAGAGAGAGAGAGAGAGAGAGAGAGAGAGAGAGAGAAGAGACCGAGAAAGAGAGAGAGACGAGAAAGAGAGAGAGAAGAGGAGAGAAGAGAAAGATAGAGAGAAAGATAGATAGAGAAGAGAGAGAGAGTAGGACCGAGAGAGATAAATAGACGGAGAGAGATAAATAGAGAGAGCAAGAGAATGAAAAAAATAATACTGGAAGAAGGTTTTATGAGCAGTCGTAAAATACATCTGGCACTGTCATTCAGAAGAACCCGGAGCTTGTATGCCCATCACTCAAGAGAGTAGGGGAGGGGGAGGGAGAGGGGGCAGGGGCAGGGGGAGAGGAAGGGGGAGAAGGGGTTGGGGATAGGGGGGTGAGGAGAGGGGGGCAGGGGGGGCAGGGAGGGGTGGGGAGAGGGAGAAAGGGGTTGGGAGGGGGCAGGGGGATAGGGGGTTTAGGGAGAGGGGGCCGGGGAGGGGGTTGGGGAGAGGGTTGGGGAGGGGGGCAGGGGGATGGGGTTTAGGGAGAGGGGGGCAAGGGGGGGGGGGGTTGGGGAGAGGGGGGCTAGGGGAGGGGGAGGGCATAGGCAGAAGGGGGGGGGGGGGGGGGGGGGGGGGGGGGGGGGGGGGGGGGGGGGGGGGGGGGGGGTTTTTTGTTTTTTTTTTTTTTTTTTTTATTTTTTGGGGGGGGGGGGGGGGGGGTGGGGGGGGGGGGGGTGGGGAGGGGGGGGGGTTTTTTTGTTTTTGGGGGCGGGGGGGGGGGGGGGGGAAAGGGAAAACAAAGTTGAAATAGGCGAAACGAAAAGGAAATAAATAATAAAAAATAAAAATAGGGAGATGAGAAAAAAGAGAACGTTAGATTTGCGTCTTCTAATCTCTTGCTTTAACTTGAGAGGGGTTTTCGGAGGGAAGAGGAGAGGGAGAGAAGAGAGAGAGAAAAAGGAAAGAGAGGAGGGTAGGAGGAGAGGAGAGATAGGGTAGAAAAAAAAGAATGGAAAGAAAAAATAATGAGAGCGAAAAGAGAAGGAAGAGCGGGAGGGAGGAGATACATGCATAGATGTGAATAAAATAAAATAGAGATAGAATATATATACATGCAAATACATAACAATAATAATAAAGTATATATAATAATATAAATAAATAAAATAAAGTATTATAGGTATAGTGAGGGTATATAGTAGGGTATATATAAAGTATGATAGGGTGAAGAGGGTGAGTTATATATTGAGAGTGCATGGAATGTTGGTAGTAGTGATATGTTGAGAGACGGCTTAGGTGCCGCGCGTTACGGTGTGAGGAGAGATGTGGGGAGTAGATAACGAGTAATGCAGATAGTGAGAGGGGGGAGGAGGGTTGGGGAATAATGAAGAGGTGCAGACATAGACGGTAGCAGTGAATGGGGTAATATATGGTGTAGTTAGTTGGAGAGTAGGGGATAAGGGAGGAAATATATGAGTAATGTGTAGATGAAGGGAAATAGAGGGAGATTGGTGTGGAAAGGGTGTTTGGGGAGACGGGAAGAAGGCAGGTACAGAGTTGGATAGGCACTCGGTAAAGTATATGAAGAGGTGTAGATAAAATTATAGAGTATATAGTATATTTATAGGGTATATATATATATATATATATATATAGTAAGAGATGAGAGGAGTAAATGGGTAGTGGGAATAGGAGAGGGGGTATGTTATGGGATTATGAGGGAGGGAGGTGGAAAGGGGTATGTATATTGATGCGAGAGGTGTGGACGGAGAGGCGTATAGAGTGTGGAGTAACAGTATATATAGAGTAAGGGAGAAAATGGGTAGAGTATATATTAGAGAAAGGGTTATATATATATATAAGGTGGAAAGATAATTTAAAGTATATAAAGGAGGTATGAAAGGAGCAGTTAGGAAATGAATAGGTAAAAAGGGGTGAGGAGGGAATGATAAGAAAAGAAAGTGGGGAACATGAAACAAAGAATCTAACACACAAAAATACAAGCGCACGGAAGACGCGCGCACACGAGCAGGAACAGGCCCACACGCAAACAACAAGAAGGGGCGGAAACGACAAGACAAGAAGAGAGAAAAAGAAGAAAGGAGGAATAGGACGAGCACAAAATGATAAGTAAAGGACAGTAATGACGTAAAGAATGTAAGATAAAGTAAAATAAGAAGGGGTATGTAACAGAACAAGACGAAGTAAAAGTAAAGATAAATGGTATAAGAGAAAGAGAGGGTAACCATCGCAATAATAGTAGGGGATAAACCAAAGTCGTCACGAAAAAATAAAGTAAAAGGGGGGGAAAAACAAAACGAATAAGATAGGGCAAGCAGAAAAGAAGAAGAAGGATAGAGAAAGAGGGAAATATATGCTAGTGTAGTATAGTACGCGAGTAGACAAGGGTGAACAGTAGGACGCCGTTACCGCAGAAAAAGAAGGGGGGAAAGAAACACAGAACGAAGACACGCATAGAAGCGAGAGGAAACGAGAGAGAGGAGAGACGCAAAGAACGACGACGCAAGCAAGAAAAGAAGGGGGGAAAAGAACATGGAAAGAAGAACGAACGAGCCACGCAAACGCAAGCACAGAAGGTAGATGAAAAGAGGGGAAAGCATTACGCGAAAGAGAGAGGATTAAACAGTCCGCAGTAAAAAATAGGTAAATAGGGGAGAGAAAGATAATACTAAATAGCGATATAACTATATGTAGGGCAACTAGAAGAAGCAGAAGGAGAGAAAAGAGGGGAAACGTTCACGCAAAGAGGGGAAGTAGACTGACAGTACCCCTCACCCAGTGAGACTCGTATCCTTTATCCAACCAATCAGCAAATCAGTCACGAACCTTGCAACGTTTGTCACTATAGTATATATGGAGCCTTTATTGTTTAAATTGCTACAAGTGATTCCAATCCTCTCTCTGTGCATAATAGACAATTTTTTTTTTTTTTTTTTTTTTTATTTTTTTTTATTTATTTATTTTATTTTTAAGACTGGTCTCTCACTTCTTTTTCGCCTTTCTTCCATACTTTTTCTTCTTTAGATTCACTCACTTCATTCGTCTTCTCCATCTATTATCTTTGCGACGTCTATAACCGATCTGTTTTGTTTATGTTACTATTACTCCTCTACTTTTCACTGTCCTTTTCTCTCTATCACTCTTATTTTCGCTTCTATTTCCCATCCCCGCTGGTATTTCCTTCTGTTTTCTATATTCCATCATCACTCCTTATCCTTTTATCCGTCTCATCTTGCCTTTTCCTTTTTCTTCACCTCCTTAGCTTCTGCACCTTTTCTTTACCTCACTCTCACCTCTGTTTTCCACTTTTATGTTTCTATTTTTTTTTTTTTTCATTCCACTTCCCTCTTCACTACCTTGTTTTACGCTTCTGATCTTCTATTCTACCGCTCTCCTTTCTTTCATCTCTTTATGCTCTATCTTTTCCTTTTTTCCTCCCTCTCTACTACTATACTTCCTTCTGTCTCTACATTCTCCCTCTCACTCCTTCTCTCGCCACTTCTACCTCTCCCATCCTTTCTTCTACTCTCCTACTACTCTCCGTGCCTACCCTTCCCCTCTTCCGCTCCCCCCCAACTACCATTCCTACCGCATATCTGTATTTGCTGAGTATTAAACCACATCCTCTATAACACAAATTTTAGACTAACTGGGTCAACACTGACATCCTTTCTCCTATTTTTCTCTTCACTTTTCTTCTTCTTTCTCCTCCTCCGCTTCTCCCTTCTTCCCTCCTTTCGCTTCCTTTCTTCTTTCCCCTCACGACTCTTTTTCCCCCTTCCTCTCCCTCACCACACCATCTATCGTCGCTGTGGGACGCTCTATTCTCTCTCGCTCGATACCCTTCAATTTTTCTTTGTTTTTCTTTTTTCTTCTCATTTTTTCTTTTCATTGGTTTTCTCTTTTATCTCATTTTTCTTTTTATAACACATAATAAATTTCTCTCTTATTCTACTATTTATATTTATTTTTTATTCTTACATATTCTCACCTATTCTCTTCTCTGATCATAATTATTTTTTTACCTTCATAGTTTTTTCCTCATTTCTTTCATCATTACTTCAAGTTTTTTTCAGCTTCGTATTTTTCTGCATTTTTCATCTTTATATATATATATATATATATATATAGCTTTTTTTTTTTTTTTTTTTTTTTATAAATTTAAAAAAAATCTTTATTCATCTTTAAATCATCGTCCTACACGCTCCTCTTAATTTTTACATCATGGCGTTCGCATCACTCCATCATACACTGCACTCCTCTCAAATCTTGCATTTCTCTCCACAGACCTTAATCGCCTCATGGTATTAGACATCACATGCGTCCATCATCACTTATTCATCTTCCACTACCGAGTCACACATTTTCTCACATTTATACTTAATCCTTATATCATGCTTCTCTTCAATGCTTTATTATCCTGCCTCTTTCCTCACTCTTCATTCTCACTTTTATCCCTCTTTTTCTTCATGTACATTATCTCCTATAATCTTTATTCTTCATCTTCACTTTCATAGCCTAAAATCTTATTTTCTCATATTAGATTTCTAGTCCTCTATTTTCTTCTTGTCTTTATCTCCATCTATCTCTATAATCCTCATTCTCCATACATCATTAATCAACAGTCACTTCACCTTTCATC
>NW_020870456.1:141525-144025 GCF_003789085.1 Penaeus vannamei | reverse complement strand
AAGAAGCAGCGACGCCCGAGCGTGGTATCTGATGAAGTGCAAGGGTGAGGCGGAGGCGAGGCTGGAGGTCAAACTCTCGCTTCTATATTGCAAACTATTGACGGAAAAGAAGATCCAAATAAACAAGATCGAATAAAATTGGAAAATGAAACAGAGAGAAAACGAAAACAAAGGGAAGCAGTGAAATGAAGGGTCTCGGAGCATGCTCGAATAGTGACAAGATTTACGTTTGTAGGTGAAGTGCGAAGACCGGTGGAGAGTACTCGAAGGAGGCACTTCTCAACGGCACGGGAGAGTAGGGGATGGGGGGGGTGGCTGAAATTTTGGATAGAGGAGTGGAAGCAGAGGAGGGGGAGAGACAAATAATGAAGGGTATGGGGGAGAAGAGAAGAGGGGGGCAGGAAGAAGAATCATGGAAAAGAGAGAAAATTGAGAGTGCGAAGGAGAAGAGAGGGAAGGAGAAGAAGGGAAAAAAACTGTGTATGAGAGTGAGTGCATTTTTTTACGTTCTGCGTGTGTGTGTGTGGGGAGGGAGATATGGTGTATAATACTGGGCAATGTGGCAGGTACGTCGTTTCAATCGGCATGGATGTGGTCTCGAAGAAAATGCTTTTTACAGAATTTTTAGTTATGGAAGACATTATTATCATCATCGGTATAATTATATTAACAGATGATTTTGTAATTATTCATTTCTAAAAATATATATAGTGATATTCTTCAGTTGAGATAGTGTTTCATTGTCTCTGTGGTTGAGAATGAGAGGGAGTGGGTGAGTGAGTGAGTGAGATAGTGAGAGTGAGTGAGATAGTGAGAGTGAGTGAGATAGTGAGAGTGAGTGAGTGAGAGAGTGAATGAGTGAGATAGTGAGTGAATGAGAGAGTGAGTGAGATAGTGAGAGAGTGAGTGTAATAGTGAGAGAGTGAGTGAGACAGTGAGAGAGTGAGTGAGACAGTGAAAGAGTGAGACAGTGAGAGAGTGAGTGAGACAGTGAAAGAGTGAGACAGTGAGAGAGTGAGTGAGACAGTGAGAGAGTAAGTGAGAGAGTAACTGAGACAGTGAGTGAGAGTGAGTGAGATGGTGAGAGAGCGAGTGAGATCATGAGAGTGTGAGATAGTGAGAGAGTGAATGAGATAAAGTGAATAGAGATAGTGAATGAGATGGTGAGATAGTGAATGAGATGGTGAGATAGTGAATGAGATAGTGAATGAGATGGTGAGAGAGTGAGTGAGTGAGTGAGAGAGTGAGAGAGTGAGTGAGACAGTGAAAGAGTGAGACAGTGAAAGAGTGAGACAGTGAGAGAGTGAGTGAGTGAGTGAGTGAGACGGTGAGAAAGTGAGATAGTGAGAGAGTAACTGAGACAGTGAGTGAGAGTGAGTGAGATGGTGAGAGAGCGAGTGAGATAATGAGAGTGTGAGATAGTGAGAGAGTGAATGAGATAGTGAGAGTGAATGAGATGGTGAGAGAGTGAGTGAGATGTGAGAGAGTGAGTGAGAGTGAGTGAGAGAGTGAGTGAGTGAGAGGAGTGAGTGAGAGAGTGAGTGAGTGAGAGAGTGAGTGAGTGAGTGAGTGAGTGAGTGAGTGAGTGAGTGTGAGTGTGAGTGTGAGAGTGAGCGAGTGTGAGAGTGAGTGTGAGAGTGAGTGTGAGTGTGAGAGTGAGTGTGAGAGTGAGAGTGAGAGTGAGTGTGAGAGTGAGCGTGAGTGTGAGAGTGAGTGTGAGAGTGAGTGTGAGTGTGAGAGTGAGTGTGAGTGTGAGTGTGAGAGTGAGTGTGAGAGTGAGTGTGAGAGTGAGTGTGAGTGAGTGAGTGAGTGAGTGAGTGAGTGAGTGAGTGTGAGTGAGTGAGTGAGTGAGTGAGTGAGTGAGTGAGTGAGTGAGTGAGTGAGTGAGTGAGTGAGTGAGTGAGTGAGAGAGTGAGAAGAGTGAGAGAGTGAGTGAGTGAGTGAGTGAGTGAGTGAGTGAGTGAGTGAGTGAGTGAGTGAGTGAGTGAGTGAGAGAGAGAGAGAGGAGAGAGAGAAGAGAGAGAGTGAGAGAGAGGAGAGAGAGAAGAGAGAGAGAGAGAGAGAGAGAGAGAGAGAGAGAGAGAAGGAGAAGAGAGGAAGAGAGAGAGGAGAAAGAGAGAGAGAGAGAAAGAGAGGAGAAAGAGGAGGAGAGAAGAGGAAAGAGAGAGGAGAAAGAGAGGAGAGGAGAAGAAGAGAGGAGGAGAAAGAGGAGAAAGAGAGGAGAAAGAGAGAGAGAGAAGAGAGAGAGAGAGAGAGAAAGAGAGAGAGAAGAGAGAGAGAGAGAGAATGAGAAAGAGAATGAGAAAGAGAATGAGAAAGAGAAAGGAATAGAAAAGAAAGAAAGAAGAGAGAGTGAGAATGAGAAGAGAAAGAGATAAGAGAGAGAAAGACACAGAAGACATTTGTCTGCCCACAAGTTTCCCCTCCGACTCACTAATCCCAAAGGTGATCTACTCGAGGGCGGCGGGCGGAGGTGGCGGCGGGCGGAGGTGGCGGCGGC
>NW_020870456.1:123842-128842 GCF_003789085.1 Penaeus vannamei | reverse complement strand
TCAGTAATACAGGATGCTTGAAAATTTAAGAGTTTGATTTACGTGTGCTTATTTGCAATCACTTTATAGCTAATTCAGTACCTTCCTTGACTTACCCATTTACTGTACTTCTGTTCACTCTCTTTGCGAATTTAAGTCATCTTTCACTGTTACCATCCTTGAAGTGACACCTTTATTTCTTTATTCATTTATTCATTTTATTTTTTATGAATGTTATTTTTATGTACTTTATTCCTGCAGTATGGACCTTATTGCTTCGAAGCTGGAGAAGGACGTGGACCTCCCCATGATCGACCAACTGTACGAGAGATGCAACTCTGCCATAGATGAGCTCAGGTCCTCTCAGCCAAACCCACACATATCGGTAGGTTTTGCTACTAGCATCCTATTATCTGTGGTGCATTTTATTTCCCAATTTCCCTATTTGACTTCTCAGTGATCTATGATCTAGTGTACCCTGTCATTTATCACTTGTTATTTGTCTCTTTTTTTCTCATTCTCATATCATTCATAATATACCTTGTCTTTCATTGTGGGTAATTAGTTATTACTTGTTAGTCTTTGGCCAAAAGATGTGTAAAGGAGATATCACTCTTACCAAGTGCTAGGGTGATGAGTTGTGGTTGAAAGAGGAAAATGAAAAGTGTGAAGAGATGGATCATAGTTATTCTGTCTTTGTTTTGCTGACTTTTCACATTTCTTGAAAACATCCTTATCCCATTGTGAATTGCAAATTTTCAACCAGTGGGTGGTACTGCCACATTGAAGACCCCGTGACAAGGATGGGAGAGTCTACCGTAATGAGTCAAACAATATATTTGTATGTGTCGATGTTTATCACATTACTCATGCTTTACAAAACTGGCATTATTATATTCATTCCTTTGGCATAGTACAGGGCAATGAACACATCTTTCAGAAGAATTTATGATGGATTTACATACTATTTCCTATTTTTCTTCAGGCTTCTCTTGAGAATTTGCTAGAAACATTAAGCTTCCAACAGTCATTATTGGATTCGCGACGCAGGGCCAATGGAACAGATCGGAGGAGAACAGTTAGTGAAGGCTGCTTGAAATACAAAGGTGAGTCAAGCAATACTTGGAGTGTGGTTGAAAGATAGTAAAATAGATAAAATAAGTGTGAAGATAGCCTGTGGATTTGTCTTGATCTGTCTCTCTGTTGTTTGTGTGTCTCTGTTTTAGTCGTTATCTTTGTATCGGTCTGTCTCTATCTCTCTGTTTTTACCTCTGGCTCTGTCTCTTTCTGTGCTTGCTTTTGTTTTTCTCTGTTTCTGTCTTTCTTTTTGTCTGTTTCTTTATTTCCCTTTCTATGTCTTTCTCTCTTTCTCTTTCTATGCCTCTCTCTCTTTCTCTCTCTCACACACCCCACACTTCAAAAAAGATATTTTGTGTTTTTTATTGCTTTTAGACTCTGAATAGCTTATCCAGGATTTTTATGTAAACTTTTACATGTCTCATTTTATACTTCAGAAAAAAAATTACAAGATGACATTTTCTTTGACAGGGATGTAAGTTTTCACTGGGGGAAAAGCCTCTTCTATGGAACAACTTTCTCTTTCGTCTCTTAGACATGCATGACTTACAAAGTCAACTGCATTCTCAACACAGGCAACTGCAAAGCCAGGAGCTGCAGCATGCGCAGGAACTCGGAACGCTTTGAGAGGGAAGCCGACCGTTTCTTGGAGGTCGAAGATATGTTGATGCCGCTGAGTGCTGAAGGAGGCTCTTTAGAAGACATCGCTGGCCTGCATGAGGTCAAGCAAATCCTACGGGAAGCAGTTGTGATGCCTATGCAGTATCCCCAATTGTTTCAAGGTATTATTACTATTACTGATATGCTTATTATTATTATTACTATTATTATTCTTATTTTTCATTATTTATATATATATTTTTTTTATTATGAAAGGGACACAAGAACTTCTTACTCATTCCTTACTTTTCCTTAGCCTTCTCTCAGTAGATGTGTAACACTTTCAAGGAAAAAATTCAGGTTATATTTTATTAAATGTAACCTCTTTCCGTAGATGGTGCGCAGCCATGGACACGTCTCCTGCTCTACGGTCCTCCAGGAACAGGGAAGACTGTTTTGGCTCGAGCACTTGCTTCTGAGCTACAATGTCCTTTCTACTGTGTTTCATCTGCCAATCTACTCTCCTCTTGGGTCGGAGAGTCAGAAAAGTAAGAAGAAAGGTTTATGGTCATCTTCATTGTCAGTGTTATCGTCATTACACCATCATCATTCTCATCGTTGTCATTACACCATCATCATCATTATCACTGTCATTGTCATTGTCATAGTCTTTGTCATTGTCATTGTCATCGTCATCGTCATCGTCATTGTCATTGTCATTGCACCAACATCATCATCATTCATTTTATCATTTCATCATCATCTTTATTGATATGAAGATTTGGTTTATCATTATCCTCATTATAACTGTCATTGTTATTGTCTTCATTACCACTATTATTATCATATTTTCTATGATGTAATATTGTAATGTTGCATGTTACAATCATAAGAAATGAATACTTAAAGAGGAAAAAATTACATCTTTTTTACTCTTGTTTGGATTTCTTAAAATGTAATTGATAATCTTCAGGGAACTATAGGCCTAACTTTGCTATCAGATAAGGGCTCATGCATAATCATTAACATAGTCAAAAACCTTTGAAAGTATACAAACCTACTCCATGTAGTATTTAATGCTTTTGAAAATGTAGATAATTATGAATGGGCTATGGATAATGTTCTTTATTGATGAATTTTTTCTGTTTCAGGCTTATAAGGGAATTATTCCATCAAGCACAAAGTCACTCGGGCCAGTGTGTTATTTTTATTGATGAAATTGACAGTTTGTGCAGGATCCGCTCACAGATGGAAGATGAACATTCACGCAGGTTTGTTTGTGTTTATAATATTTTTTTTACTGTTTTGTTTATGTATATTTAGGTAAAATGTAATACCAAGTGAAACAGATGACCACAAATATGAAAGAAATACTGTTTTGAAATTCACAACTTGTTATTTCTAAACTAGTGATTCCCATTTTGCTGGAACAGGGTGAAGACAGAGTTGCTGCAGCAGATGGAAGACATAAAGAGGAATGGGAGGTCGTCAGTGTTTGTGATGGGGGCCACCAACTGCCCTTGGGACCTTGATCCGGCCTTCCTCAGGAGGTTCCAGAGGCGGGTCTATGTTCCTCTCCCTGACAGGTAGGGTTAGTTATGTGTGTGAGTGTGTGTGTGTAATGACTGTGGCCCCCAGCTGACACCTCTAAAGATTTTTCAACTTCCCCAAGGGCAAATTATTTCATTGTACTTTATGGTTTTATGCATCTTATGGTGTTTTTCTACTTTATAAAGGTCTGTTAGCACTTTTGCCTCATTTATCTCTGAACATGTAGGTGTATGTGGGCAGGAATGGTCAGTCAAAGGAATAGGTATGATTTTCTATACCAGATGTGTTATTGGTGATTATATAAAATATATATACCAGGCACTGAAGAAATGAGGGAGACAGTAGGCTAAGCACAGCTGGTACGAGGTGGTCAGGATTAAATGGCCAGAAGCAAGTAGTCATTATATTGATAATTTATCAGATATATACTAGGGAAAAGACCAAATTAAGGATAAGTACCAAAACAGTAGGGTGGGCTGGAGGGGATGGGTGGTTTTGGATGGACAGCAGAGAGACAAGACAGGGAGATGGTGTGAAACAGGGCTTGTTACCTCTTATACTGAGTTTAGAGAGAGGTTTAGGATAAGGGAGCTCTAGAAATCAACTAAAACGAGGGGATTAAGTGATCTATGTTTGTCAAGGGGAGTGGTTGCTATGGCCTCTATGGGATTTTTAATTTGCCAAATCCTCATTAGATATTTTTGATGAAGCCAAAATAAAAAGACACCACTGATAATAATAATAATAATATAATATATATAATAATAAATATAATAAATATAATAAATATAATAATAATGATAATAATAATAATAATAATAACAGGCAAGCTAGCACTGACATTGCTGGTGAAATGTTTGCCTCTATTGTTCTATTGTTCAGTTATTTTCTTTTTTATTGAGAGATATATTTAGTAATTAGAGTTAGATCTATGTGCTGCACATGATTTAGAAGTCTTGTGATTAATGTATGTGGTTATTAAGTACAGCAGTATCTACAGTATTCTTTCTCTCTTTTTGATAGAGCTTAGGCAAAATTTTTAGGTTGAATTAATTATTATGTAGTTTATGATTATTTTGACTTGAAATTCTAAAACCATTAAACCATTTTGTCCCTACTTCTCTTCCTCTCTCTCTCCAACCCTCTTTATGCATTTGCAGAATAGTTTTTGTGTTTGTCTGTGAATCTTTCTCAGTGTGCCAATTTGTGGAGATATCTGTTGACTGATATTAAGGCTTGGATTTTCAATTTTCCAGAGAGAGTCGCCGAGCAATAATTTCCAGCCAGTTCAAGACGACTCCCTTAGAACTTACTGATCCAGAGTGGACAAATCTCCTGGACACCACGGAAGGGTTCTCGGGCGCTGATCTCACACACCTTGCAATGGCCGCTGCCTTCTTCCCCATCCGGGAACTGCAGACTTCTCGCTTCTGGAGGTTTACTCATGGTATGTCAGTCAATGTTGGTAATATACGTATGACTAGGTAATGTCTTGTTAGGTATAATGTAAATTATTGAAAAATAATACAGATATGAAGTATAGATATAAATAAGATTACTTACATCTTTAGGGATGAGACTGGACATGAACTGCAAAGAATAGTTTGCTGATCAGACAAAGCACCCAAGTTCTGATTCCACTGTATATCCCCATATTATAAGTATGGTTAGGCTGAGATATGTTTGTCCACTTTTTGTTAAGTAATAATTTTTGTTAAGCAATGATTTTTCTTTCTTTGTTCTTAGATAACAAAATCACCCCCTGTTCAAGTGACACTCTTGGGTCCATGCAG
>NW_020870456.1:113842-116342 GCF_003789085.1 Penaeus vannamei | reverse complement strand
ACTAAGTATCTGTCTGTCTGACTTTCTCTCTCTCTCTCTCTGTTTCTCCCTCCCTCTTCCCTCCTTCTCTCTTCTCTTCCACTCCTCTCTCCCCCCCCCATCCTCCTATCCCAACTCTCTGTCTGTCTCTCTCTCGCCCTCTCTCTCTCACGCTCTTTCTTTCCCTCCCTTCCCTCCTCTCTCCTCTTTCCACACTATCCCCCGTCACCTCATCCCTCTTCCCCCTCCCCCACCCCCTATCCCAATTCTCTCTCTCTCTCTCTCTTCTCTCTTACTCCTCCTTTCTCTCTCTCTCTCTCTCTCTTTCTCTCTCTCTCTCTCCCTCTTTTCTCTCTCTCTCTCTCCTTCCCCCTCCTCTCTCTCCTCTTTCCACACTGTCCCCCGTCACCTCATCCCTCTTCCCCCTTCTCCATCCCCTATCCCAATTCTCTCTCTCTCTCTCTCTCCTCCCTCCTCTCCCGTCCCTCCTCTCTCTCCTCTTTCCACACTGTCCCCCGTCACCTCATCCCTCATCCCCCTCCTCTCTCCCTCCCCCCTCTCTCTCTCTCCCACCCATTCTCTCTATCTCCCCCCTTTTCTTCCTCCTCCCCCCCTCCCCCCCCCTCTCTCTCTCTCTGATATCTCGCGCAACATAAACTTACACAACGGCCAAAGAATCCCGCGTAGGAAGAATGGCGTCCATCTTTAACGCTGGAAAATCCTGGGCCTCCTCCGTCGTGTCTTTATTGCGAGTAGGATGAATAACCTAGGGGTGGGGGGGGGGGGGGGGGTGGAGGCGGGGGAGGTGTCTGTTTCTCTTGTGGATTTCACCCGCAAGCACTCATCGGGTCAGTGTTTGGCGGATGGTAGATGGATGGATGGATGTATGGTTGGGTAGATAGATGGGAAGGTAGATGAATAGATGGATGGATTGATAGGGAGGTAGATATATCGATCGATCGATCTAGAGATAGATTGATAGATAAGGTAGATAGATAGATAGATAGATAGATTGAAGATATGGAGATATAACCAGACTGATAGAATGATAGATAGATAATTTAGATAGACTGATACATAGATAGACACATAGATATATATGTGTTCTTTGTGGATGCATGAATATACATGCATGCACACAAACACACACATACGTGTCTGTGTGTGTGTAATCATTATCTGAATGTTCTAGATGAAGATATTGGCTTTAATTTATGTCTCTGTGTGTGCATCTATTTATGTTTGTGTGTTTGTATTTGTGTGTGTTTGTGTTTGTGTGTGTGTGTGTGTGTGTGTGTGTGTGTGTGTGTGTTTGTGTGTGTGTGTGTGTGTGTGTGTGTGTGCGTGTCCGTGTGTGTGTATGCGTGTGCGTGTGTGCGTGCATGAGTGTCCATATATCTATATCCTTGAAATACTCACCATATCTCTTAACAAAATCTTCGAGAAACAGACACTAATTACTAACAACATAAACCACACTAAATTCATCATCCCAAAACCTTATCTTTAAAGACCAAACTCCATTTCCCGCCAAAATGGCCGCCTGCGTTCGCGTAATTGACAATAGGTTAAGTTTACAGCTAACTACTTTCCCGACTTCAATCAATTATAACTCTATTACCTAACTAACTTCCCTTAATTGGTCTTTGAGCAACTGAGCCTTAGATGTTTTCTTATCATACTATAACTTAAATTAGATTGAGGAACTAAATACATGTATGTGTAAACTAGATAATATTCTATCATGCTATAATTGAACTAAGGTTGATGAATTAAATATCTGTATTTTTAACTAGATAATACGTATTCTATTTTAAATCAGTATCTATTTGTATTAATTCGATTTAGGATATGCATTAGTAAGCTATTTTTGATCTCTCTGTCTATCTATATCATATCTTTGGATATGTATTTATGCATGTACGTATGCATGTATACGTGGATGTGTATATGTATGGGTCTATCTGATGATCTATCTATCTATCTATCTAATCTATCTATCTCTAATCTATCTATCAGATCCAATCTATCTATCTATCAAATCTAATCTATCTATCTCTATCTATCTATCGAATCTAACCTATCTATCTATCTATCTATCGAATCTAATCTAGCTATCTATCAAATGTAATCTATCTATCAGATCAATCTATCAAATCTATCTATCTATCGAATCTAACCTATCTATCTAATCTATCTATCTAAATCTAACCTAGTCAAATCTCAATCTAATCTATCTATTTAGATAGAAAGACAGAACGTTAGATAAATAAACAGAGAGAGAGAGAGAGAGAAAGAAGGATACACAAGCAATCAGAGAAACAAGAGAGCGCGAGAGAGCGATTAGATGCGTGACCTTCCCTCTTCCGTGTCCAATTTCATACTGCTTAACTGCCCTTGTCTCTCTCTCGCTTTTCCTCGGACTTCTTCGTTGCCATTTCTGTTTTTTTCTTTCTTTTTTTCTCTCTGGCTTTTCTTATTTGTTTCTGTTTTTTTTCGATATATGTTATAGTGTAGTATT
>NW_020870456.1:92500-97500 GCF_003789085.1 Penaeus vannamei | reverse complement strand
TCTCTTCTTCTATATGTCTTGCCTTTTTCTTTTTTCTTCTTCTTCTGCTCTCTTCTTTCTCTCTCTCTCTTTTTCTCCCTCTTTGTTAATTATTGTTTGCTTTTTCTTTTTTTCTTTTCCTTGCTCTCTCTTTCTCCTCTCTCTCTCTCTTCTCCCCTCTATATGTCTGCTTTTTCTTTTTTCTTCTTGCCTTGCCTATATGTCTGCTTTTTTTTTTTCTTCTTCCTTGCTTCTCTCTCTCTCTCTCTTCTCTTTCTCCCCCTCTTGTCTATGTTTAGCATTTTTCCTTTTTTCTTCTTCCTTGCTCTCTTTTCTCTCTCTCTCTCTCTCTTCTCCCTCTTTGTCTAATATTGTCTTTGCTTTTTTTTCTTTTTCTTCCTTTGCTCTTCCTTCTCTCTTCTCTCTTTCTTCCCTCTTTGTCTATGTCTGCTTTTCTTTTTTCTTCTGCCTTTGCTCTTCTTTCTCTCTTCTCTCTCTCCCTCCCTTCTTTCTCTCTCTCTCTCTTCTCTCCTCTCTCCTCTCTCATCTCTCTTTTCTCTTCTGCTCTCTCTCTCTCTCTCTCTCTCTCTCTCTCTACTCTCTCTTCTCGTCTCTCCTTCTTTCCGTATACTTCTCCCTCCCTCTTTCTTCTTATTCGGACTCTATTTTTTTTTCTAGACCGTCAACCTATTTTCGAAAATGAAATTGACGTGTTTATACTGCACCTTTAATAGACTTTGCTCTGCCACAATGGAAGTGAACAACAGTCTTTATGAAGTAACTAAGTCACATGCACAAACACACCCACACACACACCCACACGCACGCACGCACGCACCACGCACACACACGCAAGCACGCACGCACACACACGCCACACCCACACGCCCACACACAACACACACACACATAATAAACAACACTGTTCTTCCATACAGCTGGTACAATGCATTCTCTTAAATGGAGATCTGGAAAATAAAATAAGAACCGGGCGTAATAAAAAAGCAAGCTGCCAAAAAAAAAAAAAAAAAAAAAAAAAAAAAAAAAAAAAAGAAAAAATATAGAAGAAAGAATAAAAAAAAAAAAAAAAGAAAAAAAGAACAAGAGGAGGAATGGAGAAAAAAAAAAGAAAGAAGGAAAAGAAAAGAGGGGAAGGGGAATGGAAAGAGAGAGAGGGAGAGAAAGAGAGAAAGAAGACAAGAAGAAAAGCAAAGAAGAAAAAAGAGAAATATTTGTGATTTTTTCCCAAGATTTTTCTAAGACAAAAAGGGAAAAAAGACAATTCAGCAACAATAAAAAAAAAGAAGAAAGAAAAAAGCAAGAAGAAGAAAGAAAGAAGAAGCGAAGAACAAGAAGAAAAAGAAAGAGAAAAGAAGAAGAGCATAGAAAAAGAAAAAAGAAAAAAAAGAAAAGAGTAAGAAAAAGAAAAAGAAAAGGAAGAAAAAAAGAAAAAAAGAAAGAGAAGAAAAGGAAAAAAAAAACGAAAAAAGAAAAAAAAGGAAAAAGAGAAAAAAAAAAAAAAAAAAAAAAAGGAAAAAAAAAAGAAAAAAAAGGAAAAAGAAAAAGAAGAAAGAAGAAAGAAAAAAGAAAAAAAAAGAAGAAGAAGAGAATAGAGAAGAAGAAGAAGAAGAAGGAAGAAGAAGAAACGAAGAAAAAAGAAAAAGAGAAAAAAGAAAAAAGAAAAAAGAAAAAAGAGAAAAGAAAAAAGAAAAAGAAAAAAAGAAAAGAAGAAGAAGAGAATGAAAAAGAAAAAGAAAAAAAAAAGAAAAAGAAAAAGAAAAAAAAAAGAAAAAAGGAAGAAGAAGAAGAAGAAGAGAAGAAGAAGGAAGAAAAAGAAGAAGAAGAAGAAGAAGAAGAAGAAAAAGAAAAAAAAAGAAAAAGAAAAAGAAAAAGAAAAAGAAAAAGAAAAAGAAAAAGAAAAAGAAGAAAGAAGAAGAAGAAGAAAGAAGAAGAAGAAGAAGAGAAGAAGAAAAAGAAGAAGAAGAAGAAGAAGAAGAAGAAGAAAAAATATGTTCCTACAAATGAAACATTTCTAAATACTAATATTCTAAAATCAAAAACATTCAATACCTTTCCAACAGCGATATATATATATATATATATATATATATATATATATATATATATATATATATATATATATATATATATTATATATATATATATATATATATATATATATATATATATATATATATATATATATATATATATATATATATATATATATATCTTTTTTTTCTTTTTTTTCTTTCCCCCCCCCTTTTTTTTTATATAAATTGAATGAACAATCCTTGCTGCGCATGACTTTCATTTTCCTGCAGTAATCACGAGAAATGATGATTTACCTCAATTTCCGGTGTCCTCAACTAGCCAGTCAGAAGGCTTTTGCTTTCATATTTCCTTGCATGCAATAATACGATGGAAGAATATAATTAAGACAATTTATAAGGAAATATACTCTAGCGTTGAGTATATTGGTTATTTTCAAGAAAGGTAGTCTAGATTCTGCTTAGACAATTTCTTTTAAAGGTGTGTGTGGTTTAGTGCTTTGTTACCTGGTGAAAGTAGGTTCCTTATAAAGCAGATGTACAGTACAGGCATACATATCCATCTGTTTATTTATATATCAGTTCACACACACACCACACACACACACACACACACACACACGACCACACACACACACACACACACACACACACACACACACACACACACACACACACACACACACACACACACACACACACACACACACACACACCACACACAATAACACAGCAAAACTTCGAGGGCAGAGAGAAGCCCAGACACCCAAGAAAGTCACTATTTTCCATCAGAAAGGAGGGAGAGGGGAGGGGGTTTGAGGGGGAATGAGGGAAAGGGAGGGTGAGGGAGGAGGGAGAGGGAGTTGAGGGAGGGGGGTGAGGGGGCTGAGGCAGAGGGGAGAGGGTGAGGGAAGAGAGAAGGAGGGTGGAGGAAAGCTGAGGGAGAGGGGAGTGGGGTTAAGGGGGCTGAGGGAGAAGGGAGGGAGGTGAGGGAGAGGGAGTGGGGAGGGGGCTGAGGGAAATGGGAGGGAGAGGGGAGTGGGTTTGAGGGAGCTGAGGGAGAGGGGAGTGGGGAGGGGCTGAGTGAGTGAGAGGGGAGGGGGCTGAGAGGGCTGAGGGAGAGGGGAGTGGGGCTGAAAAAGCTGAGGAAGAGGGAAGCGATCTGAGAGGGCTGAGGGAGAGGGAGTGTGGATAAGGGGGCTGAGAGAGAGGGAGTGAGGCTGAGAAGACTGAGAGAGGGGGGGAGTGGGGGTGAGGGACAGTCGCCCATTTCCCACCGAAAAGAGGAAAGAAGCCGCAGGCCATAATTAGATGCGAAGTTCAATGCTTTTCCGGCGTCTCTCTCCGCCGGTCTTTAATTACTGCCGCTCCTGTTGCTGTCTCAGGCCACGGACGCCACGCTAGGGGGGGGGGGCTGAGGGAAAGGGGGGAGGCAGTGCGGGAGGGGATGTGGGGGTAAAGGGGGTGGGAGAGGGGGAGGGCAGTACGGGAGGGAATGGATGGGGGGTGTGAAAAGGGGTGGGAGAGAGGGGGGAGGCAGTGGGGAGAAGAATGTGGGGGGTGAAGGGGGGAGAGGAGGGAATGCGGGGGTGAAGGGGGGGGAGGGGAATGTTGTGGGGTGTGAAGAGTGGGGAGAGGGGACTGAGGGAGAGGGGGGGGAACGTGGGGGGGGTGGAAGGTGGGAGAGGGACTGAGGGAGAAGGGGGATGCAGTGGGGGAAGGGAATGTGGGGAGTGAAGAGGGGGCTGGGAGAGGGAATGTGGGGGGAGTGAAGGGTGGTGAGAGGAAAATGTGGGAGAGGGTGGTGGCTGGAGGCGCAGGAATGGAGGGGGGGACTTGAGGGTGAAGGAGAGGAGCCTGGGAGGGGCGAGGGAGTGGAGAGGGGAATCGGAGTGAGAGCGAGGGGAGGGGGGAGAGTGGGCTGAGCGAGGAGGGAGTAGGAGTGAGGCGAATTGAGGGAGAGGCGAGTGGGAGTGAAAGAAAGGAGGGTGAGGGAATGAAGAAGGGGTGTGTGGGGGGTGAGGGGGCTAAGGGAGAGTGGAGTGGGCTGAGTGGGTTTGGAACAAGAGGACTGGGAAAAAGTATGAAGGAAAGAACAAAGAACAGAGGGAAATTGAAATTGAAACTGAATGAGCAGAAAGGGGGAGAAAGGGGAATCAAGGAGAAAAGAAAGAAGAAAGTGAAAAAAATGAAAAAAGAAATGAGAAAAGAAAATTTAGGAAAGTGAAAGAGAAATGAGAGAGGGTAAGAAAAGAAAATTAATGAAAGACAAAGGAAAGGAAGAGAGAACTAAAATAAGGAGAGGGAAGAATAGACATCTGAAAGATAAGATGGGAAGAGAGGGACGGGATAAAAGAATGAAGAAACAGAAATAAAAGAAATAAAGCATAAAAGGAGAAAGACAAGGCAAAGTGATTCAGAATGATAGCCGAAGAGAGAGAAAACTGATATGAAATGAGAAGCGGAAAGAGAGAGATAGCAAGGAATTTGTGTAACAGATGAGCCAAGATAATGTAGAAGATGACAAGAAAAAGAAAGAGGAGAGAGATAGACAGGATAGAGAGAGAGAGAGAGAGAGAGAGAGAGAGAGAGAGAGAGAGAGAGAGAGAGAGAGAGAGAAGAGAGAGAGAGAGAGAGAGAGAGATAGACAATGTAGAAAGAGAGAGATAAAGAAGAGAGAGAAGAGGGACAAAGGGGAGGAAAGGATAAATGACAGGTCCCGAGGAAAGACGAGATGCAAAGGAATGAAAGAAAGAAGGAAAGGAGGAGACGAGATAAATAGACTATACGTTATTCACCTGAAATTTCTGGTGTGAAACTATCTATCGGTTTCTCTATCTGTCAATCTATCTATCTACCTACATACCTTCCCATCGATTTATCTATCCGTCTGTCTATCAATCTATCACGCTATTCACGTGTAAGTATGCTTAGTGGATGGCAATGGAATGTCTTTATCAAAGAGTATGT
>NW_020870456.1:87500-90000 GCF_003789085.1 Penaeus vannamei | reverse complement strand
CCTCCCTCCCTCTTCTTCTCCTCCCGTCTCCTTTCCTCTCCTCCCCCTCCCTACCCCTTCTCCTCCTCTCCGTCCTCCCTGCTCCTTCTCCTTCCCCCTCTCTCCCTCCCTCCCTTCCTCCTTTCTCCTCCCCTCCCTCCCTCCTTCTCCTCTCCCTCTCCCTCCCCTCCCTCCCTCCTTCTCCTTCTCCTCCCCCCTTCTCCCTCCCTCCCTCCCTCCCTCTCCCCCCTCCCGCCCTCCCTCCCTCCCTCCTCCCTGCCCCCTCCGTCTCTTCCCCCTCCCGCCTCCCTTCCCTCCTTCTCCTTCCCTTCCCTCCCTCCCCCCTCCCTCCTCCCTCCTCTCCTCCTCCCGGCCTCCTCCTCCTTCTCTTCCCCCTCCCTTCCTTCTCCTCCCCTCCCGCCCTCCCTCCCTCCTTCTCCTCCCCCTCCCGTCCTCCCTTCTTCTCCTCCCCCTTCCCGTCCTCCCCTCCCTCCCTCCCTCTCCTCCCCTCCCGTCTCCCTCCCTCCTCCTTCCCTCTCCCTTCCCGCCCTCCCTCCTTCTCTCTCCCTCTCCGTCCTCCCTCCCTCCCTCCTTCTCCCTTCCCCCGCTCGTCCTCCCTCCCTCCTCTCCTCCCCTCCGTCCTCCCTCCCTCCCTCCTCTCCTCCCCCTCCCGTCCTCCCTCCCTCCCTCCTTCTCCTTCCCCTCCCTCCCCCTCCTCTCCTCCTCCCTCCTCCTCGTCCTCCCTCCCTCCCTCCTTCTCCTCCCCCCCTCCGTCCTCCCTCCCTCCCTCCTTCTCCTCCCCTCCCGTCCTCCCTCCCGCCCTCCTTCTCCTCCCTCCTCCCTCCCTCCCGCCCCCTCCCCCCCCTCCCTCCCTCCCTCCCTCCCTCCTTCTCTGATGATGCCAGTGTATCGACATCAAACTCTGCTGTTTTGTCTATAACTTCCTCTATTTTTGTTCTTTCTCTCCCTCTATTTACTTTGTTTATATATTTACCCCTTTCTCTTTCTCTATTTCTTTACTTTCTGTTGTTTGCTTTTAGGCTTTATTATTCAGCTTCGGAGTTATGAAGTAGTTAGTCTTACAGTAGTTATATGTAAAGTCTGCATGACTGTATGTACTTTAGTCTCCACGTATTCATACATTTACTACATGAATACTTAATGTGTTTACTTACATTTCCTACACGAATACTTAACGTTTATACTTACATTTCCTACAAGAATACTTAACGTTTATACTTACATTTCCTACATTATACTTTTTATACTTACATTTCCTACACGAATACTTAACGTTTATACTTACATTTCCTACACGAATACTTACATTTCGAATACTTAACGTTTATACTTACATTTCCTACACGAATACTTACATTTCCTACACGAATACTTATTTTCTTACATTTCCTACACGAATACTTACATTTCCTACACGAATACTTAATGTGTACTTACATTCCTAAACGAATACTTTACATTTCTACACTTAATGTTATTTACATATCCTACACGAATACTTTACGCGTATACTTACATTTCCTAAATGAATACTTAAAGCGTATACTTACATTTCCTACACGAATACTTAACCCATATACTTACATATCCTACAAGAATACTTAAAGCGTATACTTACATTTCTTAAATGAATACTTAACGCGTATACTTACATTTCCTAAACGAATACTTAACGTTTATACTTACATTTCCTACACGAATACTTGCATTTCCTACAAGAATACTTAATGTGTATTTTTACATTTCCTACACGGATACTTACATTTCTTACACGAATACTTAACACGTATACTTACATTTCCTACACGAATACTTACATTTCCTACAAGAATCTTTAACGTTTATACTTACATTTCCTACACGAATACTTTACGCGTATACTTACATTTCCTACACGAATACTTACATTTCGTACACTCATGACAGAATCTGACGGTCGCCAGCACTCCTCAGAATCTAAATTGTCTCTCTCTGCATACACAAAGGAGAGGAACTAATGAAAACCTGTGATAAAGAAATAACTCGCGCAGAAACTCGAGTTGAATAGCGTGAGAGTCTTAGCGGAGAAATTTGCGAAATACGAACAAGAAAATTGCGAATTTGATCAGCGTGGCGAGGGTGGCGTGACGTCGCGCTTTCTATCTTGTTTACATCATTCTCTTTTTTCTCCTCTTTCTCTTTTTCTTTCATCTCATTTCGTTTTTTTTCATTCTCATTATATTATTCTCTTTTTCATTCTCATTTTCGTTTTCTTTTCATTCTCATTATATTATTCTCTTTTTCTTTCATTCTCATTTTCATTTTCTTTTCATTCTCATTTTATCATTCTCTTTTTCTTTCATTCTCATTTTCATTTTCTTTTCATTCTCATTATATTATTCTCTTTTTCTCCTCTTTCTCTTTTTCTTTCATTCTCATTTTCATTTTCTTTTCATTCTCATTATATTATTCTCTTTTCTCCTCTTTCTCCTTTTTTATTTCATTCTCATTTCATTTCGTT
>NW_020870456.1:72500-80000 GCF_003789085.1 Penaeus vannamei | reverse complement strand
AGTTACATGGTATGTAATTCCAGGCATAACAAGAAATCCGTATATATATATATATATATATATATATATATATATATATATATATATATATATATATATCACATGGAGTATGATCCCAAGCATCAAATGTCTATTTCATTAAAATGAAGAGATTTCAAGTCCGCAGTCCCATGGATTATGATTCCAGGCATAAAATGTCCCTCTTGCATCAAAATGAAGAGATTTCAAGTCCGCAGTCATCTGATATATGATTGCAAGCATAAGTTTTGAAGTCCAGTCACATGATATATAATTCCAACCATAAGAGTCCGCAATCACATATAAATTAAGCATAAAATGTCCCTCTTGCATCAAAATGAAGAGAGTTCAAGTCCGCAGTCATCTGGTATATGATTGCAAGCATAAGACTTAAAGACCAGTCACATGAAATATAATTCCAACCATAAGAGTCCGCAATCACATATAAATCAAGGCATAAAATGTCCCTCTTGCATCAAAATGAAGAATTTTCGTCTGCTGTCACATATGATTCCAGGCTTATGATGCCTTGCATAAAAAAAAAAAAAAAAAAATGAAGGCCGCAATTACGTGGGAAAACAGACAGTCTGATGGGACACTAGCATAGTTATATGAAGATAGCAATTATACATGCATGTATATATATGCAATATATATGTAATATCTATACATATACATAACATATATGATATAATATATACACACATATGTATATATATATATATATATACATACATATAAATATATATGTATATATATAATGCACACACACACACACACACACTCACACACATGTATATGCAAAACATATAACCACGGAAAAAATAACGTCCAAATCACATATTCCAATTTATATCTAACACTCGACGCCAAATACGAACCCTGCAGTATGCGTTGCATCATCGTATGTTTTATCCACTATCTTCAGAGGAATCCCATACCACGTAAACAAGTTCCCAGAACAATGGTTCCGGATGTCTCCTCTTTATCAACATATTCTTCCGGCGTAGACATACCCTCGCGGTTGGCAGCAGTCACGTCGGCAAAGCTGCGGGTGCTGGCCAGGACCGTGGTAGCCGCTGGGTCTTCTGGGTCACCGGGAGGGAAGACGTTGGCCTCGGGAGCTGCTTGGTCCTTCGGAAGGCGGTTCGAGGAAGTGGGAGCTGCTGGGATCCCCGCGGTTGTAGTTCGAGAGGATTATAGTGCTGGTCGGTCCTCTGGAAAGTGCCTGGAGGAGGGAGAGCTGCAGGAAGAGAGTTGCTCCGCTCTTCGGCAGGATCCAGAAGGACGTGGGAACTGAGAGTGTCCTTCGGAAGATAGTTCGAGGGCGAGCGAATTGCTTTGTCCTTCAGGTCTTTGGAAGTCGTAGTGAACGGCTTCAGGAAAGTCTAGAAGATGGCGAAGGCGTTGTGGAAAATTTCCTTGGCAGTCTTGTTGGTGTTTGGATCTGGAGGAGCAAGTGGAAAAGAAGGTAAGCTGGATTTTAGATGCGAACAATATTTTTATTTTATTTTATTTAGATTGGGAAGTTTAGTTTCTCCCTGAACCGTATCTTGTCCATATTGTTTAGAGATGTCCAGGAGTTAATTATTGTAAGATTACGCTTCTGATATAGACAATTACATTGTTTAGAAATAGAGAAAAAATGAGAATGAGAGCCAGTGAGAGAGAGAAAAAAATAAATAAAGAGAAACAGGAAAAAAGATAGGGGGAGAGATAAAAGTGAGAGGGAGACTGGAGGTGGAGAGGAAGTGGGGGAGGGAGAGGGAGAGGGAGTGGGGGAGGGAGTGCGCGCACACACACACACACATATATAATGGATACACATATATTGTATATATATAATATATATTTATATGTAAGTATATACATGTGTGTATATATAAAATGTATAAATAAATAACAATATATATATACATGCAATTTTATGTTTTGTCTCACCTTTTCATCCTAAACGCATTTTCTTGATTCTTTATCGTACCCTCCTTTCCCTCCCCGAACAGTATGCTTCGAGAGCGAGACCAAAGAATTCACGTGTTCCGAACCAGTCCTGACGTTCAACAACACTGGCCAAGGGATCGACTTAGCACTGGGAGGCCATGGCAAGGGAGGCCTTCCCAGTCTGCCGATACCCATCCACCAGACTCCACATGGCTTGAATATTTCCTCCGTGATGATACCAGACGAAGGAAAGGTGGAGTTCAGGATTAAAGAAAACTTTGTGGAAGTGAAGAACGCTGGTAGCTGGGAGAGTGTCTTCAAAGGTGAAAAGGGAAAAATTGGATTCTACAAGTTCTCCGCTCCACCGGATGCACGGATCTGTGTGACTTGCAGTAAGTATGCATCTCGCCATGAGTTAAATGAAGACCTTTTATTCTCATTTGGTTTGCTCTGAAGAAGGAAAATATCGACAAGACATTCAGTATGCCTTTTTGTTCTTCTCTCTTGCTCCTGTTAACTTCGTGGTTTTAGTCTAAATTTGTTAAGCGTGAATTCTTGTTTCATGACTTCAAATTACCTTAAAGGAATGCACTTTATATTACAAGGATTTCTTTCTATTGCTTTGACAATTCAGAAATGCGTTATATTATTACCGTTATAATAATATCTTGATGAGATAGTTAATAATCAAACATTGGTATACTTTACATAATTCCACATGATTATCATTAGCACTACCATTCCCATTTCGGAAACTCATATTTTGCCATTTTTACATGATTATGAACAACATGATTCCCATTAGTCATTATTACTGTTCTCACCACTATCATTATTATTACTATTATTATCATTATCATGGTTATTATCATATAATAAAAATAATGATTATCATGACAATTCTTTCCGCCCAAATGACAGATACAGAGGATATTTTTGACAAGAATTCTGCACCTACTGAGATCCCTGAACAGAACAGCACACCTGACCACCACAACACGGAACAGAACATTTTTACCACCGAGAACAGAGACCAAGATACTTTGGCTACTGAGAACGGAGAACGGGAGAACACTTCTGCCCCTGACAATCGAGAACAGAATCCCTCGGCCACTGAGAACGGAGAACGGAACACTTTTGCCACCGAGAACACTGAACACCGAAAATCTGGCGGCATTGTCACGGCTGCGAGTGCAAAAGAAGAGGATAAAGGTATTTGTTATTTGATAAACCTTTTTTAGTGTTGAGCCCATGGAATCAGATGCTGTGATTTTTGTATTTATTTCTCTATTTATCATTCTTTCATATAATGAGACAGCCTAAAGTGGATATAGCTTTAGCATGACTTAACCATTCATTAAACTAAGGATAGTTACAAGGAATGAGGATGTTGATGGAAATACATTGGTAGAGGGAACGCATATAGATGCAATGTGAAGATATATTGCAAGATTAAGTGCAATTTCAATAATACTATTTTGTGAGAGGCAATTCAGGGCTTTTAACGATCTTGCATCTATATCCCAAAGTCAGGACTGGAATATTCTTTCATAAATAAAAAAAAAAACACATATCCCAAAAAATAAGATAACACGAGACATAGAAAGTTAATTAAAAAATATGAATAAAATACCTCAAATAAATAACCAAAAACAGGACATCCCCCACGAAATTATAAAGAATTCTCTAAACCATTCTCTGCCACCTCCAGCAGACAACCGATCGTGGTGGTGGCTGCTGCTGATTCCCGCCTGTCTCATCCTTGCCGTCTACCTGTTCACGAGACACAGACAGTCTTCTCGGTACTCCGTGAGAAGAGCGCTGGAAAGCGAGGCTGCCGAGAGAAAGGGCGACGGAACTCCGGGAATAAAGCTAACGAATGAGGAAGAAGGAAAAATCGAATGAGAACATCGAATGGAAGCAAATCTGAAAGTGTGAATGACTGAGGTTGCGGGAGTGCGAATAGTGGATCTCGGCTTAAGGTGCGAATAGTGGATCTCGGGGTGCGAATAGTGGATCTCGGCTTAAGTGCGAATAGTGGATCTCGAAGGTGCGAATAGTGGATCTCGGCGTAAGGTGCGAATAGTGGATCCGGTTCGAGGTGCGAATAGTGGATCCCAGTGCGGAGGTGCGAATAGTGGATCACGGGGCGGAGGTGCGAATAGTGAATCTCAGCGCGAGGGTGCGAATAGTGGATCCCGGTACGGAGGTGCGAATAGTAGAGACGTGTAAACAACCGAGTTAACTCGCTGAATGTGTTATCAACTGAACGAGATAGTTGGGGGAGGGGATAATGAGAGATAACTCAATCAACAATTGGAAGGATAGAATGAACGTATAAGCAACTGCGAGAGAAGGCGGGTTAGAAGACTGATGAACGTACGCGCGAACCTAGGGATGATGCTATGATAGAAAATATGGTATATGATTGTGGAATGACCTTAGCCACTTCCTGATTAGATTTGGAAAAGGATTCTGCTTTTGTTTCTGAAGAATGATATAATGTGTGATATATTATGATTACGGAATTTCCATTCATATCCGAATGATGGTATATTATTACTATGATTATTATTACCATAATTGTTCTTATGAATACAAATTGCACAAAATATTTTAATGTTTAATATATTTTTACATACAGTACAGTAAGAAATAGCCGAATTCAACAAATACATGTGGTTATGTTGAAAAAGAAGAAGGAAATGGGTGGGAGATAGTAAAACATATTTTAAATCTTTCATTTTTTATAATTAGATGACCATGTTATTAGCATTTACTAATGGACTAATAACTCTGATCATTGCAATGATTATATTATGTTATAGCAGTAATAAGAATAGTGATAAGGTTTATGCTAACTGTAAAACTATAAGCATGTTTGTTTGTCTGTATACCTACAGACATTTAATGCATGAACAATTATTAATTTCCTTACCTTCGTTGAGCATGGCTGGGAAAAATACAAAACTATGTAAAGTTGCAAACATTTATTAATATCAAAAAAGAAACCAGAGCTCCCAGCATCTCCCTAAAACCATTCTAATCTAAAGAAAGATTTTTTTTTTTTTTTTTTTTTTTTTTTTTTTTTTTTTTTTTTGGTACTTAATGTTACATGAAAAGGTAAGGTGTGGAGTTGCAGAAATATTAATTTTGAAACAGGATATATTTGTGCATTTGTGAGTTTGATGATTAGGATATATGTATTTTTTTTGGTGTGTTTTTGATGCTTGATGTAGTGATAATGGTTATCATAGTGATAATGGTAAACGCGATAATGGTGACGAGGGTAATGGAGATGCTATTGATGATTATTGTATTGATTACCTTTACATACATATACAGGGATGGCGATGAGAATATAAAATTAACGGTAATTTTGATGATAGAATTTGCAATCTCAGTTCAAAACCTTTGACCAAAATCATGTTACGACAGTGAATACCAACAACAAAGGTCACACTTGTCTAGTTAACACTCACTTTTTCAAAAGTTTTATTTTTTTATTTTTTTATTAATTAATTAATTAAATAATTTATTTATTTATTTTATTTTTTATTATTATTTTTTTTATAAAAGGCAAATATGCAAAGAGCCAAGTACAAAAGGTAGGGAGGCTGTCGTAGGCTGATACAAAGACCACACATTCGTAGAGATCACCGTGTAATGCATTGGGGAAAAAAACAAGAAAAGTGTTTACTCATTCCATTTCCATTTTAAGACCATTTTAAGACCATGTAACTGGTGGCCTACTACCCCTTGGAACTGTATGTTTACAAATTGCGATAAAGTATATTCAACATATTTTGTTAGTTCTGCTTTTTCTATTTTAGTCTTTCAGTTTATATATGTACATATACATACATACACATACATGTATATCAATGTAGATATATATATATACATATATATATATATATATATATATATATATATATATATATATATATATATATATATATATATATATATATATGTATGTACATCAAGCTATCTATATATACAGATATATATACATGTATATACATATGTATATATACATGCATGCCCACAACACACATATATATACACATGTATATGTACTTTATATATGTATAAAAGAGCATATACATGGATATTCATATATGAATATATATATGTACATGCATATGTATATATGTATGTTTTTATGTAATGTATATGTATATATATACACATGCATATATATTATATATATTTGTATGCATATATGTACATGTCTAATATGTATATATATGTATATACATATGTGCATATATATATACTTATATATGTATACCTAAATAAATTTATTTAGATGTATATGTACACATTTTTAAAAATTCATTTATATGTATCTATATATTTGTGTGTGTGTTATTGTGGGAAACGTATAATATATAATCATTGTTTATAGATTAGGAAAAATAAAGTTAGTGAAAATGATACTTTTATATTCCTTCATAATCTTGTTTCATCTTTCAACATTTTCCTACACCCTTGTGGAAAGAACAGCAAATATGTATTAAGAAAATTAACGAATATAAATATATTGAGAAACTGTTACCAACCCAAGTCAAGACACACTGGTTTTGATTTCTGTGCTCTCCCCGACCCTGAGAAAGACTAATATTTAATAGCCTGGATATTGCCCTGTGTTGCAAGATCTTTGCAGTTCTGGCTATCTGCCGCGCAAATACAGCCAATCTTAGGTTCCTGATAGACGGAAGTAAGGAATGGGTCCCATAGTCTGAAATACTTGAAATGTTTAGTGGGCGGACGACTTCAGAATGGCAAAGTATTAAGGGACATTTATGAGTGGAACACCCTGGTGATGCCTTTCTTATGCTCACAACTTACGGTACAGGATAAGCCGGTGGTTCTTTCCCTAAGGGGTGTCTGTGTCAGTTGGAGCGCAAATCCTTGGGGAGAAAGCAGGAATTTCTCTAATTTACTTTGCTATTCTCTTAACGAAAGCATGGGAAAACAAGTTCGATAATATTACGATTAATTCATACTTGATAAAAAAAAAACATTTTTTATTTTTTTCAAAATCCGCGAGGGAATTTCACTCCCAGATGCAAGAGGGGCGTGGAGGGTAGGAGAAAGTTCCAGTAGTAAGAAGACTAAGAACCACTGTGATCAGCAAAGATCCCATTTCTTGGGCTCATCAAAAGAGTAATATTTACTCGGAGTCACAGAACGTCTTGGAGAAAGACAAATATATCTAGAATCTAGCTCAGGATTGTCAGCCTCGACCAGTTGCCACAGTCACTGGCGGCGTGTACATTGACACACCTTAATATCAAAGTCTAATGCAGAAGGCTGTGCTGCTGCGACCCCCTTGGAACGCACAGAAACCGCTAAATATTCACGGCAAGATGGAATGTGACCGACACGGGGGGGGGGTGGGGGAGGTGCCTAGGACAGAAACTGCTAACCTGGCATCCCTGTGGTCGGTCCTACACTTTATTCTGCCGTAGATTCTTGGAAGATTCTTTGTAGTCCGGGGCGTGGTTTGGGATGACAGCAACCCCCAAGTAG
>NW_020870456.1:65000-70000 GCF_003789085.1 Penaeus vannamei | reverse complement strand
GTTTCAGATTAAGTGACGTGATAAATATTTGACTTTCTTGATTCTTTTCCTATCATTTTTCCTAACTCTCTCCTCTCTCTCTTTGTCTTTGTCCTTTTTTTTCTTTCTCTCTCTTTTATTTTTCTCCTTTTCTTTCTCTCATCTTTTCTGTTTATTCTGCATCTCTCTCTCTCTCTCTCTCTCTCTCTCTCTCTCTCTCTCTCTCTCTCTCTCTCTCTCTCTCTCTCTTCTTTTCTTTATCTCTTTTTATTCTCTATCTTTCTTTCTCCAATGTCATCTCCATTTCATTCTGCCTGCTCTCCCTCACCCCATCTGTCTCTCTTACTTCTTACACCCTTCTCTGTCTCTCTCTCCTTCTCTCCCTCACCCCATCTTTCTTTCTTACCTCCTATCTCTCTCTCTCTCTCTCCCTCCCCTCTCCCTGCCCCTCTCTCCGTATCTCTCTCTCTTTCTCTCCCTCACCCATCTTTCTCTCCTACCTCCTATCTCTCTCTCTCTCTCTCCCTACCCCCTCTCTCTGTCTCTCTCTCTCCTTCTCTCCCTCACCCCTTCTTTCTCTCCTACCTCCCCCTCCTCATTCTCTCTCTCACCCATCTCTCTTACTTCTTTCTCTCTCTCTCTCTCTCTCCCTGCCTCTCCCTGCCTCTCCCTACCCCTCTCTCTGCCCTCTCTCTCCTTTCTCTCCCTCACCCCATCTTTCTTTCTTCCTCTATCTCTCTCTCTCTCTCTCTCTGTCCTCCCTCCCTCTCCCTACCCTCTCTCTGTCTCTCTCTCTCCTTCTCTCCCTCACCCATCTTTCTCTCCTACCTCCCCCTCCTCATCCTCTCTCTCACCCCATCTCTCTTACTTCTTTCTCCTCTCTCTCTCTCTCTCCCTCCCTCCCTCCCTCCCTACCCCCTCTCTCTGTCTGTCTCTCTCTCTCTCTCTCTCTCTCTCTTCCATTCCCAAAGCACAAAACACTTAATATTAAATGATATGTCACTCAAGCAGTCGTTTCCTCACAGCCTCACCTCCCCCCCTCTCGACCCCCCCCCCCCCGATCTCTACATCTCCCAAGTTGTTGAATGCTAAATGAGCGATCAATCATGCTGTCTTCTGTGACGTCATACCTTCCCTCTCGTTTTAGTCAGCGTTGAAGTTGTTTGTTTGTTTGTTTGCATGTTTTTTTCTTTTGTTTATTTATTTATTATATTTTTTTTATTTTTTTTTTTTTTTTATTAGTTTTTCTTTTTCTTTTTTGTAAATGTTTAGTTATGTTTAATCTGTGTAGGAGGATGTAAGCATTCATTCACGTGTATTATTTATATTTCCATGTTCATTATCATCATTATAATTATTACTGATAATGCTATTATCATCATTATCATTACAATCATTATTCATATCAATTGGCTTTGCAGTGTTAAGATTTCAGTTATTATAGCGTTTTAAGTTTTGTTATCTTTTTGTTTATCTTTCTATTTCTATGGTTATTTACATATCTCCGCTTTAGTTTAAGCTATACTTTGCTTAGAACGTTTCTTTGACTTATTTTTATTATAGATTGTCTTTCAAGCAAATCAAAGCAAGCAGGGTGCATGTATGTGTGGTGTTTTGTTTTGTGTGTGTGTGTGTGTTTGTTTGTGTGTGTTTTGTGTGTGTTTGTGTGTGTGTGTGTGTTGTGTTGTGTGTGTTTGTTGTGTGTTTGTGTGTGTGTGTGTCTGTGTTTATTTGTGTGTATATGTGTGCGTGTATATGTGTATGTCTATGTTTGTTTGTATGTGTGTGTATATGTGTGTGTGTGTGCGTATGTATGTGTGCGTATGTATATATGTGTATCTATGTTTGTTTTTTTGTGTGTATATGTGTGTGTGTGTGCGTATGTATGTGTGCGTATGTGTATATATGTGTCTGTGTTTGTTTGCGTGTGTATATGTCTGTGTATGTGTCGGGAATAACTAGAAAACAAAAGAATGCAAGCAAGCATAAAAGTAATAACACCGAAGGAAAGAGTATAAGCAACAAAACAACGAAAATGCTCATAAGCAAACACAAACAGACATGTGATTTTTTTTAGGCCGATTAATTAATTTCTCGGGGCATGTTGGTCACACACACACACACATAAAGACACACGTTGATTTGTGTGCATTTGCGTACCTGTGTGTGTGTGTGTGTGTGTGTGTGTGTGTGTGTGTGTGTGTGCGTGTCTGTGTGTGTCTGTGTGTGTGTGTATATGTGTGTGTGTATATATGTGTGTTGTGTGTATATATGTGTGTGTGTGTGTGTGTGTGTGTTGTGTGTATGTGCGTGTGTGTGTATATGCGTGTGTGTGTATGTGTCTGTGTGTGTATGTGCGTGTGTGTGTACATACTTGCATGCATGTATGAGTATGTTTTTCATACATATAAGAAAGAAAACGCATATGTATCTACAGAAAAAAACAATACAGATACACCCTATCCAATTAATAACGAATACACCCGTGTCTACACGCACGACAGTATATACAACTGTATATTCCGGGAAAAATGATGGAATTTTTTTTTCTTTCTTTACAAAGGTCACTAAAGCCATTACAAACACAGATACATTTCAATTAATTCTCTTGCTAAATCTGGCGGCATAGCAACTGCTTGGAATCACGCAGGTCTTTGGTCTGTTGCCATCCCAAACTTCACGGAAAAAGGAAAAAATGAAAAAAAAAAAAAAAAAAAAAAAAAAAAAAAAAAAACGAGAAAGAGGGTGGAGAGGGAGGGAGAGAGGGAGGGAGGGAGGGAGGGCGGAGGGAGAGGGAGGGAGAGAGAGGAGAGAGAGAGAGAGAGAGAGAGAGAGAGAGAGAGAGAGAGAGAAGAGAGAGAGAGAGGAGAGAGAGAGAGAGAGAGAGAGAGAGCAGAGAGACAGAAGAGAGATAGACAGAAAGAGAGAAAGTGACAATGAGATAGATAAGTTATATAGATAGATAGATAGAGATAGATACATGCTATATATAAATATTATATATATATATAGATATAGATATATAGATAGATAGATAGAGAGAGAGAGAGAGGAGAGCGAGCAATGTTAATCAGCACTCAAATTCTCCTAAAAAAAAAAAAAAAAAAAAAAAAAAAAAAAAAAAAAAAAAAAATCAATTTAAAATTCTAAAAGTCTTTATTCCGGAAACACGTGATTAGCAGTCTCGGTTTCCAGCTCAGGGAAATGAACCGAGAAAAGGTAATGGTTTTTGATTCTCATTAAAGTTTGAATTATCTTTTAAAGTTCATTATGATTAAAGAAGTTTGGGGATGATTGCCGGTGGGGGGTGGGGGAAAGGTGGGGTGGGGGGGGGGAGTAGACCGAGGGTATTCAGTAAGTGGTAATAAGAAAAGAAATGGGGGGGGGGGATACGGGATTACCATGGAGGGGTGGGGGGGGAGGGTTGGTGGGTACGGCGGGGGGGAGGGAGGGGCAGTACTGAGGGCAGGGAGGGAGGGGGGTACTGTAGGGAGGAGGGTAGGGAGGGGGGGTGTACTGTAGGGAGGAGGGAGGGAGGGAGGGGAGGGGGATGACGTTTGAGGGGAGGGAGGGAGGGTGAGTACTGTAGGGGGGGAAGAGGAAGGGGGTACTGTTAGGGGGGAGGGAGGGGGGGAGTACTGTAGGGAGGGAGAGACGGAGGGGAGTACTGTAGGGGGAGGGAGAGAGGAGGAGGATTACTGTAGGGGAGGGAGGGGGAGTATACTACAGAGGGGAGGAGGGAGGGAGGAGGGAGGGAGGGAGTACCGTAGAAGGGAGGGAAGGGAGGAGGGTAGTGCAGGGGGAAGGGAATGGGTATTATAGGGATAGAGGGGGGGGGGTGTAAGAGGGGGAGAGGGGGAATAAGATCACTGTAAGAATTCTTGAAGTTAAAGAAATGAGGAAGATTAGTTTCTTAAGCTTTGTGATTAAGTTTTCGAGACGTTAATAAGGGATGCGAATGGGTAAGACTGATAGATAGACAGACAGATAGAGAAATAGACAGAGAAAACAGGTACATGAAAAAAAATCTAATATATATGTGTATAGATAGATAGATAGACAGACAGATAGAAGGAGAAATAGACAGAGAAAACAGGTACATGAGAAAATCAAATAGATAGATGTATAGATAGATAGATACACAGAAAGATGAAGAAATAGACAGGGAAAAAGGTATATGAAAAAAATGAGATAGATGCATACATACATAGGTAGATAGATAGACAGATAAACTAACTAGCGTTTTTATTTTATTTTTTCTGTCTTTTTTCTATTTCTATCTAATCTCTTTTTTCTATTTTTATCTGATCTCTAACTTTTTCTTATTTTTATATAATCACTAACTTTTTTCTGTTTTGATCTAATCTCTAACTTTTTTCCTATTTTTATCTATTTTTTCTATTTACATTTTTTTCTAACTAGTCTTTCTATTTTCTTTTTTTTCTATTTCTATCTAATCTCTAAAAGCACCGATCACCTCAGTCGCCGAGTATAAAGGCGCGGATCGAGGTCGCAATCTCTCTTATAGGTTTTCTCTATTAAAAGGGTCAATGTCACGTGATTAGCAGCTGGGGGGAGAGGGGGCGGGGGCGGGGTCGAGGTGGTGTTGACTCCGCCCACTGGCTTATCCTTTTTCGTGGGTGGGTGGTTGGAAGTGGGAAGGGGGGGAAGGGGGGGGGGGGGGGTCGGGTGGGGTTGGGTGGGGGGGGGGCGGGTGTGGGGGGGGGTCTTGTGGGGGAAGGGGGGGTTTGTTGGGGGGGGGGCTGGGTCTTGTGGGGGAAGGGGGGGGGGGGGGGGGGGGCTGGGTCTTGTGGGGTGGGGGGTGGATCGTGTGGGTGGGGGGTCAAGTGTCAAGAGGACACAAGGTCAAGGTCAGGGTCAGTTGGGGGAAGAGGAGGAGATGTGAGGGGCGAGGAAGGAGGTGGAAGAGGAGGATGAATAGGAAGAGGAGAAGAAAGAAGAAGAGATAGAGGGGGAGACAGAGAAGGATGATGAGAGGACAGGGTCAGTCGTCACTGTCA
>NW_020870456.1:40000-42500 GCF_003789085.1 Penaeus vannamei | reverse complement strand
TATGCACATACTTGTATTTCAAAGCAATATGTTTTCATGTTATTTTTTAATTGAATTTATTATTATTATTATTATTTACTTTATTTCTTTTACGTTGTCTTTATTATTATTATTTTACTTTATTCTTTCCTATTATACTTATTCTGTATTTTTCTATTTATTATTTTTTTATTATTATTACTTTTTTACTTTATTCTCTCTCTCTTTCATTTTTTTTTTTATCTATCTTTTTTTCTTTTATTCTCTCTCCTCCCCTACCAGTGTATATGAACCACCTGCTCTGACTGCCACCTCTGTGTATGTGAACCACCTCCAAATACCAGTATGTGAACCACTTTTTGACTCCTCAATACAGTGTAACCATGACTCTCCCCGTGAACCAACCTGTGTTGTGACCACCTCCTCCCAGTGTATGTGAACCACCTGTTTGATCCTCAAATACCAGTGTATGTGAACCACCTGTCTTGACTCCTCAAATACCAGTGTATGTGAACCACCTGTTTTGACTCCTCCCCGCCAGTGTATGTGAACCACCTGCTTCTGACTCCTCAAAATACCAGTGTATGTGAACCACTGTTTGACTCCTCCCCAGTGTATGTGACCACCTGCTCTGACTCCTCAAAATAATCAGTGTATGTGAACCACCTGTTCTGACTCCTCCCCTACCAGTGTATGTGAACCACCTGTTCTGACTCCTCCCCTCCTCTGACCCTCATACCAGTGTATGTGAACCACCTGCTCTGACTCCTCCCCCGCCAGTGTATGTGAACCACCTGTCTGACTCCTCCCCTACCAGTGTATGTGAACCACTTTTTGACCTCAAATACCAGTGTATGTGAACCACCTGTTCTGACTCCTCAAATACCAGTGTATTGACTCCTCCGCCAGTGTATGTGAACCACTCTGAAGTGTGACTCTCTCCCCCAGTGTATGTGAACACCTGCCTGACTCTCGAGTATGTGAACCACCTGCTCTGACCTAAAAACAGTGTATGTGAACCCCTGTTCTGAACCACCTGACTCCTTGACCTCAAATACCAGTGTATTGAACCACCTCGTGAGTGATGTGAGTATGTGAACTGTTTTGACTCTCAAATACCAGTGTATGTGAACCACTCTGTATGTGAACCACTGTTTTGACTCTCCCCTATCGGTGTATGTGAACCACCTGCTCTGACCCTCAGTGTATGTGAACCACCTGTTCTGACTCCTGTACCAGTGTATGTGAACCCAGCCTCTGAGTGTGAACCACCTGCTTGACTCCTCCCTACAGTTATGTGAACCTGCTCTGAAGTGTATGTGAACCACCTGTTTTGACCTCAAATACCAGTGTATGTGAACCACCTGTTGACCCTCCCGCAGTGTATGTGAACCACCTGCTCTGTCCACTGTCTGGTACCAGTGTATGTGAACCACCTGTTTTGACCTCAAATACCAGTGTATGTGAACCACCTGTTTCGACTCCTGTACCCGCAACAGATGCCTCGAAACGGTATCGACATTCATCTCGATACGTGGTTCGAACGCAGACGGTTCACGTGCTCGAGAGGAGAGGGAAAGACCCAGTCCCTGTGAACTGTTCATTCGCATGCCGGATAAAGAACAAGTTTGAGAACATCAGTGGAGTATCCGGAAAAAAAAAACTTTCTACGCTGACTTGGTGAATATTCCGTACGTAGAATTTATGAGAGAATTTAAGTTGTGATTTGATTGCTGTTGTTATTATCATTACTTATTACTGTTATTGTTTATTGTTATTACTTATTATTGTTATCACTTATTCTTATTCTTATTATTATCATCATGCAATAACAGGAACAATAATTATCATTATATTTTTTATTTGAATAATCGATATACTGCTTTCATTACTGATATTATTATTATCGAATGCAGTGACGTCATCATCATCATCATTATCATTAACACCACCATTATCATGATCATTTTCTGAAATAACATGTAACGATAATGATAATGTTATCAATAACCGAAATGTAAATAATGATATGAATGATAACAGTAGTAGTAAAGTTATGATACTACTGTTACAACTACTACTAGTACATTAGTAGTAATAAGAATGGCAATGATGATAATAGTAACAATGATGATTATAGTAATAACAATAACAACAACGGTGATAGTAATGACGAAGATAATGATGGTAATCGTAATAATTTTCATGATAGTGATAGCAATAATGACAATAATGAAAATGATAATAGGGATTATAATAGTCATGATGATAGTATTGATAATGACGATAATAATAGTAATAACATAATGAAAACAATAATTATAATGATAATGGTAACATTGATACTACTATGATTGATAATAATAATATTAATCTGTCTCTTTACTTTTGTTTTCTCCCAAAAGCCAAGAAAAAAAAACTGATGATACGGAAGAAGAGGAAAAAGAAAAAGTAGAAGCAGAAGGAGAGAAAAAAGAAAAAAAGAAGAAAGAAAGAGAGAAAAAGTCATCAACTGCATATT
>NW_020870456.1:30000-35000 GCF_003789085.1 Penaeus vannamei | reverse complement strand
AAATAAAACCAAACATCTCTACGTAAAATGAAAAATGATTGATTAATGTAGCAATTGTAGTGAATATCCATCTTAAGAAACTACGTGAAAAAACAACTAAAATATTTTCAAATATGACAGCAAAATCTGTAGTATTAATATCCATCTTTTGAAACTACGTAAAAAAACAACTAAATATTTCGCTTTCTTGAAATAAATGACAGCAAAATCTGTAGTATTAATATCCATCTTATGAAACTACGTAAAAAAAAAAAAAAAAAAAAAAAAAAAAATCGTTCTTGAAAAAATGACAGCAAAATCTGAAGTATTAATATCCATCTTTTGAAACCGTAAAAAAAAAAAAAAATAAATAAAAAAAATTTCGCTTTCTTGAAATAAAAATACGCAAAAATCTGTAGTATTAATATCCATATTTTGGAACTACGTAAAAAAAAACAACTAAATATTTCGCTTTGAAATAAATGAAACAAAATCTGAAGTATTAATATCCATCTTTGAAACTACGTAAAAAAAACAACTAAATATTTCGCTTTCTTGAAATAAATGACAGCAAAATCTGTAGTATTAATATCCATCTTGAAATACGTAAAAAAAAAAAAAAAAAAAAAAAAAAAATCGTTCTTGAAATAAATGACAGCAAAATCTGAAGTATTAATATCCATCTTTTGAAACCGTAAAAAAAAAAAATAATAAATAAAAAAAATTTCGCTTTCTTTGAAATAAAATACAGCAAAATCTGAAGTATTAATATCCATCTTTTGAAACCGTAAAAAAAAAAAAAAAAAAAAAAATAAAAAAAATTTCGCTTTCTTGAAATAAATGACAGCAAAATCTGTAGTATTAATATCTATCTTTTGAAACTACGTAAAAAAACAACAACTAAATATTTCGCTTTCTTGAAACAAATGACAGCAAAATCTGTAGTATTAATATCCATCTTTTGAAACTACGTAAAAAAACAACTAAATATTTCGCTTTCTTGAAATAAATGACAGCAAAATCTGTAGTATTAATATCCATCTTTTGAAACTAAGTAAAAAAACAACTAAATATTTCGCTTTCTCGAAAAAAATGACTACAAAATCTGTAGTATTCATTTTCAATGACTTTGTGGTGGGGCACTTGCAAAAGCTATTCACTAGAATTGTTTATCTGTCGAAATGGCAACACCTTTGTCTGTAATTCTCTGAGTAGCGACTAAATGAGCTAATTAAATGACAATAGTTTTTCTTTTCGCCAGAACCAAACACTGATTCAACAAAAAAAGCACATGTGACATTATTTTCTTCATTATAGAACATCAATTAGACGTAAAGCCGTAGTAGTCATAGCGAAAATAATGTTTTTTATCATTATGTGTGTGTGTTTGTTTGTGTGTATGTTTTTTGTTTTGTTTGTGTGTGTGTGTTGGGGGGGGGGGTGTGTGATTGTGTGTGTTTATGTGTGTGTGAGTGTATGTGTGTGTTATGTTTTGTTTGTTGTTTGTGTGTGTGTTGTATGTTTGTTTGTTTGTGTGTTGTGTGTGTGTGTGTGTGTGTGTGTGTGTATGTATGTATGTGCAGTGTGCAGGGATTTCACGGAGGGTGAATGTTAATCTAAGAACCGATTGTGTGTGTATGTGGGCGTGTGGGTGTGTCTATATTCATATATATTTTTTCATATGCTCACTAGCAAAAAAAAGGTAATGAGTAAAAACTTTTATTTCTTACATCCTTTATTACAACATTAATTTAGAGAAAATCATTATTTTCATCATAATGGCCAATAGAAAAATATATATATATATATATATATATATATATATATATATTATATATATTATATATATATATATATATATATATGTATATACATACATACATATTATATATATATGCTATATATATATATATATATATATATATGCACATACACATAAGCATGTTTACAAAGTTATTTGTATATAAATGAATAAATGCATCAATGAATTTTCTAAATATATTTGTGTACATACATATGAACATATACATATAAATAATAAATAAATAAATTAATAAAAAGTGTATATGTGTATGAATATGAAATATATATCTATTTGTTTATACACACATATGCATATACATATACATAATGCTATATATATATATATATATATATATATATATATTATATATATATATATATATATATATATATATATATATATATATATATATAAATGTATGTATGTATACGTATACATTTATATTTGTCCATATCTATATTTATATCTATATCTATGTCTCTCTCTCTCTCTCTCTCTCTCTCTCTCTCTCTCTCTCTCTCTCTCTCTCTCTCTCTCTCTCTCTCTCTCTCTCTCTCTCTCTCTCTCTCTATATATATATATATATATATATATATATATATATATATACACACACACACGCATACATGTAAACATACTTACAAACATATATATACAATATATATATATATATGTATATATATATATATATACATACATACATACATACACACACACACACACACACACACACACACACACACACACACACACACACATACATATATTATATATATATATATATATATATATATTATATATATATATATATATATATATATATATATATTTCTATATGTTCTTTGTTTCATATTTTTGCAACTGAACTTAGGAGCTTCAATAGAAATGTTCAAGTCATTTAGCATTTCGCATTTCACACTTGTCTGTTTTTGGACAACATAAAATCATACAAATCTTTTCCATGTTTCCTCATCAGCCACCTCAGTTTGTCCAAAACCAGGTATAAGTTTGGAAGTATCATCATATTCAACATCCTCTTCTGTCATACTAAAAATCATCAACTGGCATTCATATATTGGTAAGTGTTTCATATTCGTTGCTTCCGGATTGGTGAACGTCAGCAGAAATGTAAATGTCATTCACTGTTTCGTATTCTTCGTCTCCACATCCTTGGACAACATCAGCAGAAGCGTAAATGTCATTCACTGTTTCGTATTCTTCGTCTCCACATCCTTGGACAACATCAGCAGAAATGTACGTGTCATTTTCTGTCTCAACTTCAACTGCTTCAAAATTGCCTGTGTCATGCATCATTCCATTGCCTTCTTCCCGAGCTTGGTGAAAACGTCCGGACATTTCTTGCTCATTTCCCGTCGTAGTTCCTTTCGTGTTGCGGCAACAGGTCCTGAGGTCATGGCACAGCAGGTGCATCTTTCCGCAAAGGTACGTTCGTTTGCACAGCAGGAGGCCCAATAGTGGCAGCAGGATGAAACACAGCGGCCACAATGTAACTGTAAACGATAAGAACTGTAAGAGCATATCTAGTATATCTACATCAGTGTTCAGTTCAGTAAACAAAGAATTTCGGGTGTGAAGCTTATGTTCAGTTACGTCGAGTTTAAGCTGTCCGTGATAAAGCACTACATGTTGATAAGATGTGAGTATAACCAAGGACTATATATCATACCAGTAGACCAGTAGACTTTCTGGTAAAACATATTCAGTAATGCTTATCACCAGATTCCTGACTAAATTACGCCTTGAGACAAGAAACAGCGAGCAGGTGGACAGTGGCTGTAATCCTAAACCTTAAATACTTTGTAGCTCTTTTGCAGCAGTGCAGTGTTATTAGTTTTAGTCTAATAGTTTCAAGTTTGCTTCTATAAGCTCTTGCAGATGTAACCCTAAGAACACACACGAATCGCGCATAACTATACCCATAAATATATGCTGAGAAAACCTCGGATCAAGATATACTGTGTGAGTACAGAAGAGATGCAGAATAATGCATACAAAATGAGCACGTTCTTCTCGGCAACAGACCTGTCTGGTGTTCTGTGTCTTGCTCGTTGGTCTGAGTGGTTGGAACGATGCCTTGTTCAGTGTTCTGAGTGGTTTGAACGACGCTTTGTTCAGTGCTTCGAGTGGTTTGAACGACGCCTTGTTCAGTGTTCTGGGTGGATTGAACGTCACTTCGTTCCGTGGCCTGAGTGGATTGTACCATACCTTGTTCAGTGCTCCGAGTGGTTTGAACGACGCCTTGTTCAGTGTTCTGGGTGGTGTCGGCTTTGTCGTTGTGCCAGATGTCTCCTCCGTCTGTGAGCACCGATATGATTAAGCAACTGAATCCTGTTGAATGCTGCAAGATTTAGCAGCATGATTCAAAGTTCAAATAGATTTTAAACCAAATCAGTGAACGGAAAAGGTAAGATGGAATATGGACTTCCTGTTTATGGACGGGTATATATATATATATATATATATATATATATATATATATATATATATATATATATATATTATATATAGGATATATATATATATAGGAAGTCAGTTCAGTCAAGATGAAAAGTAAAGTTGTATATAATTTCACACACACACACACACACACACACACACACACACCACACATATATGTATACTGTCAATCTCTCTGTCCGTTTCTGAGCATCAGCTGAAATGTATGTCATTCAGCATGTCGTATTCACACAACCCTAGGCCCAATATTGACAACAGGATGAAACACAGTAGTTACAATATTCTAGTAAACGTAAACACCTCTAAAAGCATATCTAGCACGTCTATGTCAGTGTTCAGTGCACTGAAGAGTTTTGGGTGGTTTTCAATCCCGTAGAATTTACGCTCTTCGTGATTTTGGAACTCAATGTTGACGATATCATGTGAGCATAACTTTCGAAGGCTCAAGGAGTATACCTGGGCGTCACTAGTAGACCCACGTCTTTCTGTTGAATCATCACAGGTTCATTAAAGTTAGAAATGCTTATTACTAGATCCCTGGCTTCCCTCTGACGCTAAAATCTGGGCGAGCAGATATTTTGCGACCACTTAAGGAGGCGGCCGCCCCCCCTAAGTGGCCCCAAGCTTTAATCCTCAAACGAAGCTTAGTCTTACAGTAAAGAAAAATGGCAGGAGCAGACCTGATATAATTAATTAGCAACTGATAACTGCAGCAAAGGAGCCACAATGGATCCCTGTT
>NW_020870456.1:20000-22500 GCF_003789085.1 Penaeus vannamei | reverse complement strand
TGTAATAAGCATAGAGAATGGTGTCTTGCGCATCTCACTTTCTTCACCCGAAGCTCTAAGTCGGAAGATCGCTTAAAATCAAATGTTTCATATTCGAAAGACCTGGCAACACTGAGGCAGGTATTAATTTTTACATATCCTTTGATAAATCGACAGACAAAACTCGGAAAAAGATACACGAGAGAGAGAGAGAGAGATAATAAAATTCTTCGAAATCTATACTTTAGTCTAATGTCAGCTTTTGTCATTTATTTTACCTTATATGTACATGGTGAAATAATGGTGAAAGTCAAAACTGACCACGAATAATAATGCTGATTTAAAAATCTGTTTTACTTGAAAAACAAAACAAAAACAAAACAAAACAAAAACGTTAGCTTTACGAGGAATGAAGTACATATACATACACACAATAAACACACACACAAACATATATACATATATGTATGTATGTATTTTTGATAAAGATAGATATACTCGAAACCGGTTAAATACACATCTTGTATTGTGAAGACATTCATTCTCATTCATACCTCTTCTACATTCATTCCCATCTTCTATAAATGATTTCCCAATTACAGATGAAGATCTCACATCGCCCAGCAGTGATGGAAGGCGATTAAAGGCGAAAGTACTTAATCATGAATGAATACCTACACTGCCCAGGCCAAGGAAAGGGGAACCTGGCGACTCGCCCTTGACTGCGGTGTACTCATGAAACAAAAAGAAAATAATGTGTTTTAAAAGTGCAATATATATATATATATATATATATATATATATATATATATATATATAATATATATATATATAATTACACGTATATATGTGTGTGTCTGTGTATGAGGTGCCTTAGGAGCTGGAAATGGCTGTGTTCCACTGGTTCAGATGATAGCAATAAAGATTGAGATAAGGATATCGTGTACATGTAGATATATATATTATATGTATATGTATGTATGTATATAGGAATGTATATATGCATATATATATATATGTATATATATATATATATATATATATATATATATATATATATATATATATAATATAATAATATATATATATACTATATATACTATATATATATATATATATATATTTATATATATATACATATACACCACCATATAATATATATATATATATAATATATATTATACATACACACATATATGTATAGCACATATACACAACACACCAAACACATACACACATTTATAATGTATTATAATAAATACACACACATATTTATATATGTTTATATATATTGTTTATCTTTTGCATATATTTATATTGTATATTTATTGCATATATATAAACAATAAATAGGAGGAGGAATGTGAACACACGTATATACATTATATGTTGATATGTAAATATATATATATATATATATATATATAATATATATATATATATATATATTATATATATATATATATATATATATATATACACACCACACACACACACACACACACACACACACACACACACACACACACACACACACACACACACACGTATATATATATATATATATATATATATATATATATATATATATATATATAATATATATATTATATTATATATATATATTATATATATATATACAATGTATGTACATACATATATATATATATATATATATATATATATATATATATATATATATATATATATATATGTATTAATTATATATATATGTATGTATATTCATTCTTGTGTTTCTTGTGCTTCTCTTCGCTGTTGTAGAGTTTCATTTGTGAGTGTGTATGTATGAATGTTGGTATAATCTATGTGGTTTTCATTCTGGAGCGATGCCTTTAGAGAGAAAAAGAAAACCACTCTACAATGAACTTTTTTATTTCCAAAATTTCGAAGACAAAATTTTCAACTACAGTACTATAAGAATCAACGCTGTAGATCAACTAGATAAGGATATTGCGAAATCATTGAATCACAACTAAACAAAACAATATGTACTTTATAACACATAGCAAAAGTAAACAGAAACCCATTGTAAGATTTTCTAACAACTTTGATAACAACATAATCCCCACAATGGATTATTTTTACAAAATTATAGCCATTATTTTTTTTTCCGAGAACTGAACAAGGAAAAATGGACTTTAACCAGTCTGATATAGCAAGAAGAAGAATTGGTTCTAAACACTTTAGACTGAGAGAATTAACAAAAACAAATAGACATAGAAGTAATATATGGAAGGACCATTTTTAATAGTGACCAAAATGATCTGTTTTGGATGTACACTGAACTGCTTAGAATATTCTCTTCAATTAACTGGTTTAATTCCAGCTTCTAACATGGCAAGGCCCAACAAAATGTAACATCTAAATGTTTTCAAGCGTGAGATGAAAATAGAAATAAAGGTATTATGCTAAAGGTAAATTTCAGCTTCAACAATACAGTATCGTAACTTATGCGCAATACATTTCTATTTTTCCTTTTTGAAATGAATATAAACGGCAG
>NW_020870456.1:0-2500 GCF_003789085.1 Penaeus vannamei | reverse complement strand
ATGGGTTTCTTGGGAATGGAAAGGAGAGGAATGGTTATGTTGATTTCGATGAGTCTACGGATGGCTAAAGATGAAAAGATGATGTTGCTTGTTTATAATAACTTTTCGTTATGTTCTGAATCTTATATTTTGTGTATACGCATCGTTAAATTCATATATATATATATATATATATATATTATATATATATATATATATATATATATTATATATATATATATATATATATATATATAATATATATATATATATATATATATATATATATATATATATATACATATATATACATACCACACACACACACACACACACACACACACACACACACACACACACATATATATATATATATTATATATATATATATATATATAATATATATAATATATATATATATTATATATATATTATATATATATATATATCATATGTATATATATGAATATGCATACCTATATATGTCGAAATATATGTACATATGTATATATTGTACAAATACATAAAATAACTCGCTGTCCTGCTCCCATCGCCATTCCGACAAAACTCTACGGAACATACACGCCGCGTTTCATTTACTCCATTCGCGACCGCAAGAATCAGGCTGGGATATAGATTGTGTTGGCAAGTCAGTACAGTCTGTAATGTTGAAGAAGTTGAAGAAGCTAAGTGTAAATTATTCAATGAAGAATATAAGCGAACACTTGTACATTATATCTCAGTGTGCCATGTAATACAGCCTTTCAGACCACCTAGCATGAGGTATGGGGAACTATGTAACTACTTCATATCATCTGATGTCTTAGAAGATATGCTAATGTTGTATCCTAAATTTGGAATGTAGTATCACATGACCACATATCTAATGTTACATTGCCTTTCCACGCCCAAGTCATACGCCGGCTTGGTAGATGAGTAGATAAATTACTGTGTGATTGTTCTTTTCTTTTAAATGATATATTATAGATCGTAATAATGTTATGATGTAAATTTCCAATGCAATACTATTATATAATCCTTTGAACATGCATCATGCATATGTATAAATGTATTTGTACACATGAATAAGCATACGTATGCCTACATGTATATGTGCATGTGCATTTATATATATGCACGTGTGCGTGTGTGCGCTAGGCTAGCAAGGAAAATGGGGAATGGAAGCTAACCTTAGCTTGTTTATCCCTTTCTCTTTTAATTCTCCTCAATACTGATACCACATACACACACACAACACTCTCTCTCTTTCTTACACACACTTAAACACACGCACACACACAAACACACACACTAACACACACACACACTCACACACACACTAACACACAAACACACACACACTCTCTCTCTCTTTCTTACACACACATAAACAGACACACACACAAACACACACACTAACACACTCATACACAACACACACACACACACACACACACACACACACACACACACGCTCTCGAAATCAGCGCAGGACGCCTTCCCAAAGAAGTTTTTGAATAATTATATGCTCATTAGTCAGGGCACCTTTGGCTCCCTTCTCAAGAACCATCTGCAGTCTCCTCCTCGCGAGACGAACTCAGACTTCAAGACATTCATAAGACTGGTAGGTATTAGGACGCTTTTCTTTGATTTTTTTTTTTTTGATGTTTGTGCTTCATAATGAGGAATTAATGAAAAATGAGTCTTTTAGCAGGGATGTATAAGGCGCCTTGGAGACATGCTGGAGGGATGGTTCAGTAAACAGGCTTTGTTGTCTTGCTTTTGTCTTTTTCTTTGTTCTTTTTCTTTTTTCGTCCGGATTGCTTTTTTTCTGTGATTGCCTGTCCTTTTCTTTTTCTTTTATTTCTTTATTTCACTTGATCTCTGTCTCTCTCTCTATCTCTCTCTTTCTCTTTCATTCTCCGTTTCTTCATGTCTTGTTGTTTCTTTCTGTGTCACTCTTTTCTTTTTGAATTCTCATTTTCTCTTCTCTCCTTCGCCTTTTCTACCATTCTTTCTCTCTTTCTATGCCTCATCTTCTTATACCTGTCTCCATCTCTTTTCTCCTTTCGTATGTATTTCCTAGTCGCTTCCTTCCTCCTCCTCCTCATCATCATTTGCTTCTTCTTCTTCTCTCTTTCTCTTTCTGTTTATCTTCCTCTTTATTTTTCTTCACTTCTCTCTCTCTCTTTCTATTTATCGTCCTCTCTGTTTTTCTTCACTTCTCTCTCTCTCTCTCTTTCTAATTATCTTCCTCTCTGTTTTTCTTCACTTCTCTCTCTCTCTCTATTTATCTTCCTCATCTGCTTCTTCTTCTTCTCTCTTTCTCTTTCTATTTATCTTCCTCTCTGTTTTTCTTCACTTCTCTCTCTCTCTCTTTCTATTTATATTTTTCTTCACTTCTCTCTCTCTTCTTTTCTATCATCTTCCTCTGTTTTTCTTCACTTCTCTCTCTCTCTCTCTTTCTATTTATCTTCCTCTCTGGTTTTTCTTCACTCTCTCTCTTTCTATTTATCTTCCT
>NW_020870455.1:10000-12123 GCF_003789085.1 Penaeus vannamei | reverse complement strand
ACAAAAAAAAAAAAAAAAAAAAAAAAAAAAAAAAAAAGAAAGAAATTGTCATAATGAAATATTTCCAGACATGAAATAGACGTGATCGTTAGCCATCTTAAAGCAACGATTAAAAAGAGGATGAATTTTTTAATATTTTTTTCGGTAAAGAAAGTAACATACACCCTGCGCTCGCACACACCTATACACACACAGACACATAACCATGGGCACACACACAGAGACACACATATACACAGACACACACAACACACACAACACACACACACACACGCACACACATACCAGACACACAAATAACACACCGTGGACCACAGACAGACAGACAGACCGACAGACACACACACACACCACACACACACCCGCACCATACACACACGACACACACACACACACACACACACACACACAACACACACACACTTACACATACACACACACCACCACACACACAATATAAGACGATGAAATATTGTTTCCTGAGAGTAATGTTTTGAAGCATAAAACCATTTCTTTTCTCCGTGTGAATTGTTGTTGACGCCCATGACTTATCAGACGGAAGGATACGTTTATAGATAGATACGAAGATTGAAAAACGTTAATTCAGAAATGGATAGACAGGTATAGATAGACTGCGAAAGAGAGAGAGAGAGAGAGAGATGGGGGAGAGAGGGAGAGAAAGAGAGAGAGAGAGAAGAGAGAGATGAGAGAGAGAGAGAGAGAGAGAAGAGAGAGAGAACTGAGAGAGAGAGAGAGAGAGAGAGAAGAGAGAGAGAGAGAGAGAGAGAGAGAGAGAGAGAGAGAGAAGAGAGAGAGAGAGAGAGAGAGAGAGAGGGAGAGAGAGAGAGAGAGAGAGAGAGAGAGAGGGAGGAGGGAGAGAGGAGAGAGAGAGAGAGAGAGAGACAGATAGACCAGAGAGGACAGACAGACAAAGAGAGAGAGAGAGAGAGAGAGAGAGAGAGAGAGGGAGGGAGGAAGGAAGAGACAGAACAGAAAGAGAGAGGGAGAGAAGAGAGAGAGGAGAGAGAGAGAGAGAGAGAGAGAGAGAAGAGAGAGAGAGAGAGAGAGAGAGAGAGAGAGAGAAGAGAGGTGGAGGAGAGGGGAGGGGGGGTAGAAATCGATAGTATATCTATCTTCTATCTATCAATACCTGTTCAGGATATTTTGAATTAACATGTTTATCCATCTATTTTCAATCTCTTATATGGCTATAGCGTATGCTAATAGATAGATATACTATCGTTGTCTAACCTCCCTTTCCCCACCATCTCATTTCTCTTATCTTTCTCTCTCTCTCTCTCTGTCCCTCTCTCTCTCTGTCTGCCTCTGTCTCTCTGTCTGTCTGTCTCTCTCTCTCTGTTCTGGTCTGTCTCTGTCTCTGTCTCTCTCTCTCTCTGTCTCTCTCTCTGTCTCTGTCTCTCTCTCTCTCTGTCTCTCGCTTTCTCTGTCTCTGTCTCTCTCTCTCTTCTCTGTCTCCTCTCTCTCTCTCTATCTCTGTCTCTCTCTTCTGCTCTGTCTGTCTCTATCTCTGTCTCTCTCTCTCTCGTCCCCCATCTCTCAAAAATATACATCGTTTTCTAGAGAAATCATAAAAAGCAAGTGAAGTTTACTATGAAAGATTCCTGACACCACGAGCTGTCTGCTGCCCTTCTCCATGCACTGAGGTATTATACTGAAGACCAGAGGAGTAAAACGAAGTGGATCTCGTCGCCACTTTGTTATTTGGGGAAAGTTGGGGGTAAAAACAACGCATTTTATTTATCAGCGTTTTTTTTTCCAACTTATTCTATTTATCAGCGTTTTTTTTTCCAACTTATTCTATTTATCAGCGTTTTTTTCCAACTTATTCTATTTATCAGCGTTTTTTTTCCAACTTATTTCTATATTATCAGCGTTTTTTTCCAACTTATTCTATTTATCAGCGTTTTTTTTCCAACTTTATTCTATTTATCAGTCGTTTTTTTTTTCCCACTTATTCTACTTTATCAGCAGTTTTTTTCCAACTTATTCTATTTATCAGCGCGTTTTTTTTTCCAACTTATTCTATTTATCAGCGTTTTTTTTCCAACTTATATCTCTATTTATTCAGGCGTTTTTTTTTTATTTCTATATTCTATTTATCC
>NW_020870455.1:0-5000 GCF_003789085.1 Penaeus vannamei | reverse complement strand
GTGCTGACTTGACTTGCGTGCGTGACTTTTTGCGTGCGTGACTTACGTGCGTGACTTACGTGCGTAACTTGCGTGGGAGGCGGTGAAGGGTAGGGAGTGGGGGATGTAATAGATAGTTGTAAGGTGCTGGTTGTTTGAAGGGAGGGGAGGGAAGGGGGAGGGGTGGGGAGCTTCTACAGGGAGGAGCACGCCGGCGTGTAAAGTTAACGTTGATGTAGAATAATGATGTTGAAACCTGAATTTCGCCTATCAATATTTCCACAAAAAAAAAAAAAAAAAAAAAAAAAAAAAAAAAAAAAAAAACATTATTCTTGACGGAAGTACGGTACCGGTGGCCTGGCCTATGAAGTGGTAGATGTGAATTAACATTATCCATATTATCAATTATACATGATACCATTACTATTGTTTGTTGCAGTGTTGTTATTATTCCTTATTCATAATCTGAAGATATTATCATTACTGTTTTTATCCTTATTCTTCCTTATCAATATTATCATCATGATGTTTTCATCCACCCATACCATGCATGTATGTATTTGCGTATATACATACATATATTATGTATACGTTTATATATATATATAATATATATATTATATATATATATAATATATATATATTAATATATTCATACTCTCTCTCTCTCTCTCTCTCCTTCTCACACACACACACACTCTTCTCAACACACACACCACCACTCTCACCACACACCACACGAATTACACGCACCGCAACCACACACACAACAACACCCACACACACATTATATTTGGTTTCCCGTGTCTGGATTATATAATGATATACTGATAACAAGACGCATGTATTTTCCACCAATAACAGCAAATCACACACGCACACACACACACCGTTCTGCACATACCACCTCTCCCCCATGCAATGAGGAACGCCTTGGCTGACCTCATTACCTTCCTCATATGTTCCGTTGTGGAGTAAGGAGGTTAATTTCCCTCTTAAGGAGGTCATAGGTCATTTTCCACTCGCTGGCTGCCAGGTCGCTTCGGATCCTGAGGATACTTGGAGGTCATAGAGCCAACCTCGCTCTTGCCTCGGGAAGTTGGAGTTGGTGTTGTTGGTTGTTTTGGTGTTGATTTGTTGGGTTGATTTCTCTCTCTACCTGGTCTGTCGTCTGTCTGCTGTTCTCTCTCTTGTCTGTGTTCTGTCTGGTCTGTTGTGGTCTTCTCCTCTCTGGTTCTGTTTGTCTGGTCTGTCTGTGTCTGGTCTCTCTGTGTCTGTCTCTGTCTTGTTCTGTTTCTGGTCTGTCTGTTTGTCTGTCTCTCTTGTTTGTTCTGTCTGTCTGTCTCTCTCTCTTGTTTGTTTGTCGTCTAGTCTGGTCTGCCTGTCTGTCTGTCTGTCTGTCTGTCTCTCTCTCTCTCTCTCTTCTTTCTCCTCTCTGGATATCTTTGCCTCTTTCTGGTTCTCTATTTTTCTCCTGGTGTTTCGTTGTCTTTATTTATACCGTTTCTTTTCTGTCTCTTGCTTCCACCTCCTGGCCTGGCTTGTCTCCTTCTCTCTCTCCCTCTTTCTCACTGTTTCTCTCTTTCTCCCTCCCTCTCTCTCTCTTTCTTCTTCCCTTCCCTTCTCTCTCTCTCTTCTTCTCCTCCCTCTCTTCTCTTGTCCTCTGTCTCTCTCTCTCTGTGGCTATCTGTGCCTCTTTCTCTCTACCTCCTTGGTTGTTTTCGTTCTATATTATTTATTCGTTTCTTTTTGTCTCGCTCATGTTCTGTCTGTCTGCCTGTCTGTCTCTGTCCTGCCTGTCCCGTCCTCTCTATCTCCCTCCTCCCTCCTCCCCTTCCCCTTCTCTCTTCTTCTCTGTCTTCCTTCTCTCTCTTCTTTCTTCCTCTTTCATGACATTCTGTCTTTATTTGATATGTATTTTTTCTCTCTCTGTTCCCCTGTCCTTCGTAGCGATTAATAAGCACCGAAAATAAACCGAAAATTTCAATGATAATGTCTATAAAACAATTTCGCCTGCTTAAATTTTATTAGTTTTATTATTATTATTATCATCATATTATACCAACCCTCTCCCCCCAACAACAAAAACAACACAACAACACAGAAAGCTGCTGTTCGTCTCTCTAAACCCACATCAGTGTTGCCAAAGACCCTCCCGCCTCACCCTTCTCAAAACAAGCCATATATTATGAAGTCGGACATGATGATCTGGCAACGTGCCGTGTCCGGAGGGATTTTGGCCAAGAGGAGAAAAAAAGAAGGAAAAAGTGTCTAAAAAATCACCCGGAGCGAATCCTAGCCGCTGGATAGGACAACAAAGGGGATGGAACAAGGGGAAGGGATAGGGAGAGGGAGGTTGAAGTGGATAGATAGCAGAGGGGAGAGAATTGAAGGGCGGTGGGAGGATAGTGGGAGATGGGAGAGAAGAGGGTTGAGGGGAATAGGGATTGGGGTGGGTGGGGGTGGGGGTGAGGGGTAAGGGGAAGAGGAAAGTGGAATACAGGGGGAGAATAGAGGTGAGGAATGCGGAAAAGGCGATGGAGGAATGGGAAAGAAAAAAATAGCCAAGAGAGGAGAGAAGAGAGAGGAAAGAGAGAAGAGCGAGGAGAGAAAGAGAGGAGAGAGAGAGCAAGAGAGAGAGAGAGAGAGAGAAGAGAGAGAAGAAGAGAGAGGAAAGAGAGAGAGAAGAGAGAGAAGAGGAGAGGAGAGAGAAGAGAGAGAGGAGAGAGAAGAGGAGAGGAGAGAGGAGAGAGAGAGAGAAAGAGAGAGAGAGAGAAGAGAAAGAAAGAAAAGGAAAGAAGAAAGGAGGGGAGAAATAAGGAGGTAAGGGGGGAGTTGGAAGGAGGAGGGGTAGGGAGGGGGTGTAGGCTAGAAGAGGACGACTTGTAAACAAAGATAGATCTCTTGGGCGTCGGGGAAACCAAAAGCGACAAAGTCCTACGACAGGATTATTGCGGCGTGCGGCGGGGGCGTGGCGTGTGGGGCGGGAGGAGGGCGGGTTCGTGATAGAGGGGAGGGGGAGGGGGAAGGGATTAAGGTTAGGGTAAGGGAGTAGTTGAACGGAAAGAAGGCAGGGGTAGGTGAAGGATGGAAGGAAAAGGGAGAGGAAAAGGGAGATGAGGAAGAGGAGAAGGGAGAGATGAGGAGGAAGAGGAAGAGGGGGGAAGGCAAGGGGAAAGATGAAGGAAAGGAGAGAAGAAGAAGGGGGAGAGAAGAAAAGAGGAAAGAGGAGAAGGAACGGAAAAGGAACATGAGAGGAGAGGAGGAAGGAGGAAGGAAAGCAAGAGGAGAGGAAGAGGGGAAGGAAAGGAAGAGAGGAAGAAAAGGGAGGGAGGAAGGAGGAGGAAGAGAAGAAAGGAAAAGGGGAAGGAAAGAAGATGAAGGAGGAAGAGGGGAAGGGAGGAAAGAAAGAGATGAGAGGAGGGAAAGGAAGAAAAAAGGAGGATGAGGAGGAGGAGGGAAGAGGGAAATGAAATAAAAGATGAAGGGAGAAGGAAGATGAAAGATGAGGAAAAAGGTGAGGGAAAAGAAAAGAAGCTGAGGATGAGGAATAAGAGTAGAGGAAAATGAAGAGAAGAAGATGGAGCATAACAGTAGGTAGAGAAATCGGAGGAGAAATTAAGAGAAAAGGTTAAAGAGATGGAGAGAAAGAGATAAAGGGGACCGACATAGGAGGAAGAGGCAGAATAGAAAAAGAAAGAAGAGGAATAATTGAAAAAACGGAAGGTAAAGGGAAAGGAAGTAAGAGTGGGAAAGTGGGGAGAGGAAATAGAGGAAAGAGAAGACAAGAGGGAAGTTATAAAAGAGGATGGAGAAGGATAGGTAAAGAGTTTAGATAAGAGGGAGCGAAAGAGAGGAAGAAGAAGCAGGAGGAAGGAGGAAGAGAGGGATGGCGAGGAGGATAGAAGGAAGGAAGAAAAGCTGGGAAATGGAAGACGAAAGGAGAACGAAACAAAAGATTAAGAGTAGAAAAGAGAAGAGAAGAAGAGGGGAGTGAAAGGGGAAACGGAGATAGACTAACAAAACAAACAAAGCAAGAAGATGGATGGAGGAAGGAGTAAGAATGGAAGGAAAAGATAAAAGGCGAAAGCATTTTGAAAACGAAAAGAGAAATAAAGCGTCAGAAGAAAACACACACACAACACACCACCACAAACCAACAACACAACACACACACACACACACACCCACACCAACACACACACAACACGCCAAACCCACACCACACACAACACACGCAAACCACACAACCAACGCACACACCACATATACATATTATATATATATATATTATATATTATATTTATAATATATATATTATTATATATATATATAATATTAATATATATTTATGCGTCACTTAGTTCACTGACGCTATCATATTTTCTTTTTTTTTTTTTTTTTTTTTTTTTTTCAAGCCAATTAGTTAAAGAAAGGGTTGGGGAGATTATCAAAAGTTTTGGCCTTTTAATTAGTAATATATCGTATGATGGACTGAAAAAAAAGAGAGAAAAGAGAGAAATAAATGATTGGATAGATAAATAGAAAAAGAAGATTAGTTATATAAATACATGGGAGGAGAGAATTAAAGAATTAAGAGAAAGAAAAAATAGATTAAAGTTTGAGAGAAGGAAAATTCAACCTGAGTTGGGCGGTGGTACGGAACGTTTCATTGTTCAGAGATTGCAAAGACAGATGGCATATAAAGGATAAACGCAAGAAATGAAATCCATCTTCTGATCAGCGAATTTCACTCTGTTTCACTTCAGTTATTATTTGATGAATAGAGAGAGATGAGACGAAAAAGATCGCAAGGAATCCGAATTTGATTGGGAAATAAATTTCAGTTTAAACCCACAAAACCCAGGGAAGAATTGGAGAGGACGAAGACGTAATCAAAAAGATCTAGTTCACATGATAGATTTAACAACGAGAACGGGTATGAGAGGAGAATAGTACAGAAGGTGATGTGTGCTGGCTGCCCTTCTCCCCATTCATATAGCCAATTCGTTTCGTTGCTC
>NW_020870454.1:436735-450698 GCF_003789085.1 Penaeus vannamei | reverse complement strand
TTTGTTTGTTGTGTTTTGTTTGTGCTGTGCGTGTCTGTTTGTGTGTGTATCTATATCTATCTCTTTATCTGCCTCTCTATCTCTCTGTCTGCCTGTCTGTCCGTCTGTCTTTCTCTCTGTCTCTGTCTCTCTCCCTCTCTCTCTCTATTTATCTTTTTCTTCTTCTATGATCTCTCTCTCTCTCTCTCTCTCTCTCTCTCTCTCTCTCTCTCTTCTCTCCTTTCCACCCCTTATCCCTCCTCTACTCTCCCTCCTCCCCCCCCTCCACCCCTCTTCCCCTGAACTGTAAGAAAAAAAAAAATGGAACTTCAAAAAAAAAAAAAAAAAAAAATATATGTAACACTCTCATTGCACCGAGGAATCGTGCTACGGTCGTTGTGCTAAGCGACCTATTCTCCGGTTTTATAGACTTCGCCGTGTTAAGCCGTCTGTCGGATTGGCGTGTCGATACCATGTCGCTGTGGTATGATAATAACACGTTTGGGACAAGTCTTGGTAAGGGCATTTGTGGCTAAAGGTGGTATTCGCAGGTACGGACTTTGGGAAGGGACAAAAAAGATTATGATTTGATGTTTTGAGACTGAAATGGCTGATCTTAAGCTGACTGAACTGATCAGGGTGCTTGTGTTGAACTTAGACTGGCTGAAGAAGTGGCTGAGGCGTGTCTTGAACTTAAGATGACTGAACTTGTCGAGGTGTATTTTTTTATCTTAAATTAACTGAACTTATCGAGATGTTTGGGTTGAACTTAAACTGACTGAGTGTATTAAGACGCGTGTATTGCATTTAAGATGATTGAACTTATAAGGAAGCTTGTGTTGAACTTAAACTCACTGAACTTACCAAGGAGAGTGTGTCGAACTTGAACTGACGGAAGGAACTGAGCTTGAACTTAAACTGACTGAACTTACCAAGGAGAGTGTGTCGAACTTGAACTGACTGAACTTACCAAGGAGAGTGTGCTGAACTTAAACTGACCGAACTTACCAAAGAGAGTGCGTAGAACTTAAACTGACTGAACTTACCAAGGAGAGTGTGTCGAACTTGAACTGACTGAACTTACCAAGAAGAGTGTGCTGAACTTAAACTGACTGAACTTACCAAGGAGAGTGTTGAACTTGACTGAACTTAAGGAGAGTGTGTGAACTTAAACTTGAACTTACCAAGGAGAGAACTTAAACTGACTGAACTTAGACTGAACTTAAACTGACTGAACTTACCAAGGAGAGTGTGTGAACTTAAACTGACTGAACTTACCAGAGTGTGTGAACTTAAACTGACTGAACTTACCAAGGAGAGTGTGCTGAACTTAAACTGACTGAACTTACCAAGGAGAGTGTGTTGAACTTAAACTGACTGAACTTACCAAGGAGAGTGTGTAGAACTTAAACTGACTGAACTTACCAAGGAGAGTGAACTTAAACTGAATGAACTTACCTGTTAAACTGAAACTGACTGAACTTACCAAGGAGAGTGTGTAGAACTTAAACTGACTGAACTTGTGTGTAGAACTTAAACTGACTGAACTTACCAAGGAGAGTGTGTCGAACTTAAACTGACTGAACTTACCAAGGAGAGTGTGTCGAACTTAAACTGACTGAACTTACCAAGGAGAGTGTGTTGAACTTAAACTGACTGAACTTACCAAGGAGAGTGTGTCGAACTTAAACTGACTGAACTTACCAAGGAGAGTGAACTGAAACTGACTGACTTACTGTCGAACTTAAACTGACTGAACTTACCAAGGAGAGTGTGTTGAACTTAAACTGACTGAACTTATCAACAAGCGTGTTTTGAACTTAAAATTACCCAAATATACCAAGACGCATAAGCTGAAATCATACTGCCTGGATATATCATAAAGCATGTATTGAACTTAAACTGACTGAACTTACCAAGACGCCCGTGTTGAACTTAAAACTGACTGAACTTACCAAGACGCCCGTGTTGAACTTAAAACTGACTGAACTTACCAAGACGCCCATGTTGAACTTAAAACTGATTGAACTTACAAGACGTCCGTGTTGAACTTAAAACTGATTGAACTTACCAAGACGCCCGTGTTGAACTTAAAACTGACTGAACTTACCAAGACGCCCGTGTTGAACTTAAAACTGACTGAACTTACCAAGAAGAGTGTGTCGAACTTAAGACTGACTCCTCAAAACTTACCAAGACACGGAGAGTTAGTTCATACCGAAGCGTGAACTACTGCATCGGTTCACAGCTGAGAGTAAGCCAGTCAGCTGATCCTAGTGTGGAGGGAAGGATAATACGTGATCACAGGATGTCTTGGATCAGGTGAACACGGTTTACTGAGGGAGCGAGGATGGGTTGCAGGGGCTTGGAGGAGGTGGTCTCTCTCTCTCTGTCTCTGTCTGTCTTTTTCTGTTTGTCTGTCTCTATGTCTCTTTCTCTGTCTGTGTCTGTCTGTCTGTCTGTCTCTGTCTGTCTTTCTCTGTCTCTCTGTCTGTGTCTCTATCTGTCTATTTCTCTCTCTCTCTCTCTCTGTCTCTGTCTGTTTGTCTTCTCTCTGTCTGTCTCTGTCTCTCTCGATCTCTTTCTCTGTCTTTCTCTCTCTCTGTCTCTCACTCTGTTTGTCTGTCTCTCACTCTGTCTGTCTGTCTGTCTGGTCTCTCTCTCTGTCTCTGTCTCTCACTCTGTCTGTCTCTCTCTGTCTCTGGTCTGTTTGTCTGTCTCTCATTCTGTCTCTCTCTCTCTCTGTCTCTTTCTCTGTCTCTGTCTGTCTGTCTGTCTCTCTCTCTCTCTATCTCTGCTCTCTCTGTCTCTTTCTATTTCTCTGTCTCTGTCTGTCTGTCTGTCTCTCACTCTGTCTGTCTGTCTCTGTCTCTTTCTCTGTCTCTGTCTGTCGTCTCTCACTCTGTCTGTCTGTCCTCTGTCTGTCTGTCTGTCTGTCTGTCTCTGTCTCTCTCTTCTATCTCTGTCTCTCTCTGTCCCTTTCTATTTCTCTGTCCCTGTCTGTCTGGTCTGTCTCTGCTCTTTCTGTCTGCCCTGTCTATCTCTCTCTATCTCTGTCTCTCCTGTCTCTTCCTATTTCTCTGTCTCTGTCTGTCTGTCTGTCTCTCACTCTGTCTGTCTGTCTCTGTCTCTTTATGTCTGTCTGTCTCTCTCTCTATCTTATTCTCTGTCTCTCCGTCTGTCTCTTCCTATTTCTCTGTCTCTGTCTGTCTGTCTGTCTCTCTCTGTCTGTCTGTCTGTCTGTCTGTCTCTTACGTGTCATTTGCGTCGAGCTTTGGTGTCTGCGTGAACGGTGAGAATTGTGGTCTGTATGGTTAGAGTCTGTTTCTTTGTCTTGGATGGCATGCTTGCTTCCGGTATGGGTGTACACACATTCTCTCTCTCTCTTACACACACACACACACACACACACACACACACACACACACACACACACACACACACACACATATATAGATAGAAGATAGATAGATAGATAGATAGATAGATAGATAGATAGATAGATAGATAGATAGATAGATAGATAGATTAGATAGATAATAGATAGATAAAAAATGTGTGGTTTTTTTTCTTTTTTTTGTGTGTGTATGCATGTGTGTAAGTGTATGTAAGTGTGTATATTTGTGCGTGATCATAGTATACACAAGCAAATCCACACGCAAACAAACAAACAAGCAATTTACATAAATGGCATCGTTGCAGATATGTTGCCCAAATAAGGAGACATTAATCCCTCGAGACAATGACGTTGCAAGTGACGTCACATCACGACTTGAGGCATAAGGAACAGTATCATGTCTTTCTTAGCATTGAGATGACTCTGAATTTTCTATGATATTGTGATGTTTTATTTAGACATGTCATACCTGAACTTCTATATTTATTTAGATATGTCATACCTGAACTTCTATATTTATTTAGATGTTGTGATGTTTTATTTAAATATGTCATACCTGAACTTCTATATTTATTTAAATATGTCATACCTGAACTTCTATATTTATTTAGTTGTTGTTGGTTTTATTTAGATATGTCATACCTGAAACTTCTATATTTATTTAGTTGTGTGATGTTTTATTTAAATATGTCATACCTGAACTTCTATATCTATTTAGATATTGTGATGTTTTATTTATAAATATGTAATGCCTGAACTTCTATATTTATTTAGATATGTCATACCTGAACTTCTATATTTATTTAGATATGTCATACCTGAACTTCTATATTTATTTAAATATGTCATACCTGAACTTCTATATCTATTTAATATGTCAACCTACTTCTAATTTATTTAGATATGTCATCTGAATTCTATATTTATTTAGATATGTCATACCTGAACTTCTATATTTCTTTAAATGTGTCATTTCCTGAACTTCTATAATTTATTTAGATATTTGATGTTTTATTTAATATGTCATACAGAACTTCTATATTTATTTAGATATGTCATACCTGAACTTCTATATTTATTTAGATATGTCATACCTGAACTTTTATATTTATTTATATATGTCATACCTGAACTTCTATATTTATTTAGATATGTCATACCTGAACTTCTATATTTATTTAGATGTTGTGATGTTTTATTTAAATATGTCATACCTGAACTTCTATATTTATTATGAACTTCTATATTTATTTATTTATATGATAATCTCTTTTATAGTTGGAGTTTCTTTAATTATAGAAGATTCAAGCACCATTTATTTTTATTTTCTATTTTATTTTATCATTTTATCAAAATATAATATACTCGGGATAATCTGTTTTATAGTTGTGGTTTCTTTAATGATAGAAGATTCAAGGACCATTGTTTTTCTTTTCTTTTTCGTGTTTTTTTCTTTCCGTTAAGGATGAAAGAAGAAAAAGGAAAAAAAAAACAACAACTCAAGTACCATTTTTTTTCTTTTTCTTTTCGTAAATGGTGAAAGAAGAAGAAGAAGAAGAAGAAGAAGAAAGACAAATACCATGTTTTTCTTTTCTTTTTCTTTTCGTAAAAGATGAAAGAAGAAGGAGAAGAAGAAGAAGAAAAAAGACAAGTGCCATTTTTTCTTTTCTTCTGTTCTCTTCTTCTTTTTCGTAAAAAAGAAAGAAGAAGAAGGAAAAAACAACAAACAACTCAAGTACCATTTTTTCCTTTTCTTCTTTCTCTTTTCGTAAATGGTGAAAGAAGAAGAAGAAGAAGAAAGACTCAAATACCATTTTTTTCTTTTCTTTTCTTTTTCTTTCGTAAAAGATGAAAGAAGAAGGGAAGAAGAAGAAGAAGAAGAAAAAAGAAAAGTGCCATTTTTTCTTTTCTTCTGTTCTCTTCTTCTTTTCGTAAAAAGAAAGAAGAAAAAGGAAAAACAACAACTCAAGTACCATTTTTTTTTTTTTTTTCTTCTTTTTCTTTCCGTAAATGGTGAGAGAAGAAGAAGAAGAAAAAAAGACTTAATTACCATTGTTCTTTTGTTTTCTTCTCATTTTCTTTTCGTAAAAGATGAAAGAAGAAGGAGAAGAAGAAGAAAAAAAAGACAAGTGCCAATTTTTCTTTTTTCTTCTCTTTTTCTTTTCGTAAAGGATGAAAGAAAACGAATAATAATACTAATAAAAAACACAAATACCATTTCTTTTCTTCTCTTTTTCGTTTCGTAAAGAAAGAAAGAAGAAAAAGAAAGAAGATTCAAGTACAATTTCTTTTTTTCTCTCTCCTTGTCTTCTCTTTCTCTTTTCGTAAAGAAAGAAAGAAAGAGAAGAAGAAGAAAAAGAAGAAGAAAGAAGATTCAAGTACAATTTTTTTTCTCTCCTTGTCTTCTCTTTCTCTTTTCGGTAAAGAAAGAAAAGAAAGAGAAGAAGAAGAAGAAAAAGAAGAAGAAAAAGAAAAAAAACCCTCTCCCCTCCTTCCATAGCTCTTGTGTCCTGGCCATTCTCTGCGCTGCTTAATGAGGCTTTTCCTGTCTTTGTACGAAGGATTTCTGTTGCTTTTTGTATGTTTGGCTTTTATTTATTTTTTATTTTTTTATTTTCTTACTTTTTTTTGGTATTTTCTATTTATGTTTGTTCTATGTTTTAATTTTTTTTTTTTTTTACTTTTTTTTTGGTTATTTGTTCTATTTTATGTTTGGTCTATATTTCATTTTTTTTTCACTTTTTGGGTATCTTCTTTACTTTTTTTTGTATTTGTTCTATTTTATGTTTGGTCTATATTTCATTTTTCCCTTTTTTGGTATTTGTGCTGATTTTATTTTTTTATTTTTTGAATGTTTTATTTTTTATTTTTTTTTCTTCTCTTTTTGTATGGTCGTCATGATTGCTTTTTTTTGTATGTTAATCTCAACTTTTTTGTCATTTTTTTTTATTTTTTTATGTTCGTCTAAACTTTTCTTTTTTGTATATTTGTCATAATTAGTTTTTTGTATATTCGTTTTTTTGTATGTTCGTCCTTTTTTTTGTATTTTCAATCTCTTTTTCTTTGTTTTTATATTTTTATCTTCTTTTCTCTCTTTTTTTGTTTGTTCGCTCTATTTATTCCCCCTTTTTTATATTTGTTTTAACTTCCTTTTTTTGTAAAGTTTCCAGAATGTTTAAAGATTTTCTAAGACGCATTGTTTTATCGCTGAAAGTTCAACAATGGAGTCATTCTTCCTTGGATAAGATTCTAAATGCAATATAAAATCAATTTGAAATAATCCTCTTAATCAAAACAAAAAAAAAAAAAAGAAAAAAAAAAAAAAAAAAAGAAAAAAAAAGAAAAAGAAAAAAAAGTTCGTAAAAAAAGGAAAAAAAGTCCACCGATGTATTTTATTTTTGTTCATTAAAATGTCCTTGAAGCCGATCGTCTATTGCAGACAGAATGAAAGCAGATCAACAAATTGCAATGTTGCTACTGTAATACATGCACACGCACACACACACACACTCACTCATACATACACATGCACACACACATTAACACACTCACACAAATACGCAAACATACACACACACGCACACACAGACTCACACATGCTTGACACACACACACACACACACACACACACACACACAAACACACACACACACATCCACACAGCAAGACAACACACACACAGAAAAACAAACAAAAAAACGGAATTCCAAAAAAAAAAAAAAAAAAAAAAACAAAACAAGAAATCAAAAAAAGAAAAGAAAAAAAAAGAAAAAAGAAAAGAACACAACTTCCTGTCTCCTCCTTCGCCTTGGCCTCTGCTCCTCTCCTCCCTCCTCCTCCTCCACCCGGGTCGTTCCCCCTCCCCCCCTTCCCCCCGTGGTAGTAGATTCCCTTAATGTGATTATCGTCTCTGAACCCCTTTGCTTTCTCCTTTTATCCTATTTTTTCTGTTATTTTTTCTATTTTTTTCTATTTACCTGTTTTATCAGATTTGCTCTTGAACCGAAAGAAAAATTTTTTTTCTCTTTTTTTCTGGTATATGTTATATGTTATGGGTATATTTTTATGTATACCTGTCTTTCTATCTCTCTGTCTATCTCTGTATCTATCTGTCTGTCTATTGAATCGGAGGAAATCGGTGTTTTCTGTCCATTTCGTATTTTTTCCGATTTATCTGGTTTATCAGATTTGCTCCTTACTAAAGGAACTGTGTTTTCTTTTCTTTTTTTTTTATTATGATTATGAAGTGTTTGTTATTGAGAATAATAAATAAAACTTTCGTTTTTATTATTTCGCTTTTATATCTTGTATCTTTATTTCATTTTTTGTTATTATGTTATTATTTTTTTTTTTATTATTTACCTGTTTTATTAGATCTGCTTTTGGTTATATGTGGTGCCTCTGTTATTTGAGAGAAGAATCTTTATTTGTGTCTTTATTGTTGATTCCAAAAACAGGTAATAAAAAAGATAAAGATAAAATCCGTGAATAAAGAGATAGGAACAAAAACAAAAGCCGTGAATAGCGATGTGCAAAAAACAAAAACGCAAAAAAAGGAAAAATAAAAAAAATAAAAAAACAAAGACAAAAAAAAAGAAAAAAAAAGAAAGAAAAAAAAAAAAAAAAAAACAAAGACAAAAGCAAATCAAATCGTGAACAAAGAGATATACCAAAAAAGTAAAGAAATAGATGAAATATATGAACAAAATGAAAAAATAAAATATAAATAAAAAACCGTCCAATAAAACATAAACCAAATAAAAAAAAAAAAATTCAAAAAAACAAAAAAAAACAAAAAACCCCCCCATTTGAAAAAAAATATATACAAAAAAAAAAAAAAAAAAAACTGAACAAAAACAAATCAAAAAGGAAGATAAAATCTAAAGCAAAAGAGATAAACAAAGATTTATAAAACAATAAACAACAATCAACAAACAACAAAACGACTCCCATTCCTCCCATGGATTAAAAAAAAAAAAGAAAAAAGGGATAAACATCTCGATGGGGGGAATTTATTTCTTTTCCCAAAGAAAATTTATGGTACTATTGATTATCTTCACTTCCTTTAGTAATTAAGATAACACTTTGACATCAATTAAACCATCTGCTTATTACTGTTCCAGAGAAGCTGGCCTAAGAATCTAAAGATCTTAAGAAATCATAATACCTTTTTTTTTTTTTTTTTCTCTCTCTCCTTTTTAATCACTGAAACCATCTGCGATCCTTTGGGAAAAAAATCCTCTATGAGAGATATTAATTATCANATATGTCATACCTGAACTTCTATATTTAATATATTATGAAAGTTCAATACCTGAAACTTTCTATATATTATTTTATAGATATTCATATTAACCTGAACTTCTTATATATATTAATTTTAAGTAATATTGTCATACCTGAAATAATCCTATATATTTATTTAGATATGTCATTACTCATGAACTTTTATATATTTATTTAGATTAATGTCATACCTGAAAATCATTCTATACTTTTATTAGTATATGATCATAACCTGAACCTATTTATTAAATTAAATTTATTTTATATTATAATATTTTAATCTGTCTATGATACTATTGATTCTTATACCTATAATTTACTTATATTAAGATTAATGTCAGTATACTCTGAAACCTATCTAAATATTAATAGATTAATGTCATACTGAACTTACTATATTTATATTCATTTTAATATGTCATACCTAACTTCATATTATATTTATAATTTTATGTCATACTACTGAATACTTCTATATTATATTTAGATATGTCTATACCTGTATAAACTTCTATTATTTTATTTTATAAATATGTCACCATACTCTTGTAACTTCTTATATTTATTAATTTATGATATTTACCATACCTGAACTGTTCTATATTTATGTTAGATATTTGTGCATAACCTGAAACTTTCTATTATTTATTTTAACTGATTGTCATACTGACTTCTTATATTTATTTAGATATGTCATACCTGAACTTCTATATTTATTTAGATATGTCATACCTGAACTTCTATATTTATTTAGATATGTCATACCTGAACTTCTATATTTATTTAGATATGTCATACCTGAACTTCTATATTTATTATGAACTTCTATATTTATTTATTTATATGATAATCTCTTTTATAGTTGGGGTTTATTTAATGATAGAAGATTCAAGCACCATTTTTTAAAAATTTTCTATTCTATTTTATTATTTTATCAAAATATGTCATAATCGGGATAATCTCTTTTATAGTTGTGGTTACGTTAATTATAGAAGATTGAAGGACCATTTTTTCTTTTCTTTTCGTGTCTTTTTCTTTCCGTTAAGAATGAAAGAAGAAAAATGAAAAAAACAACAACAACTCAAGTACCATTTTTTTTCTTTTTCTTTTCGTAAATGGTGAAAGAAGAAGAAGAAGAAGAAGAAGAAAGACAAATACCATGTTTTTCTTTTCTTTTTCTTTTCGTAAAAGATGAAAGAAGAAGGAGAAGAAGAAGAAGAAAAAAGACAAGTGCCATTTTTTCTTTTCTTCTGTTTTCTTCTTCTTTTTCGTAAAAAAGAAAGAAGAAAAAGGAAAAACAACAACAACTCAAGTACCATTTTTTCCTTTTTTTTTCTTCTTTTTCTTTTCGTAAATGGTGAAAGAAGAAGAAGAAGAAGAAGAAAAAAAGACTCAAGTACCATTTTTTTCTTATTTTCTTCTTTTTCTTTTCGTAAATGGTGAAAGAAGAAGAAGAAGAAGAAGAAAAAAGACTCAAGTACCATTTTTCTTTTGTTTTCTTCTCATTTTCTTTTCGTAAAAGATGAAAGAAAAAGGAGAAGAAGAAGAAAAAAGACAAGGGGCCAATTTTTCTTTTTTTCTTTCTCTTTTTCTTTTCGTAAAAGATGAAAGAAGAAGGAGAAGAAGAAGAAAAAAAAGACAAGTGCCAATTTTTCTTTTTCTCTTTTTCTTTTTTCGTAAAGGATGAAAGAAAACGAATAATAATACTAATAAAAAACACAAATACCATTTCTTTTCTTCTCTTTTTCGTTTCGTAAAGAAAGAAAGAAGAAGAAGAAAGAAGATTCAAGTACAATTTGTTTTTCTCTCCTTGTCTTTTCTTTCTCTTTTCGTAAAGAAAGAAAGAGAAGAAGAAGAAGAAAAAGAAGAAGAAAGAAGATTCAAGTACAATTTTTTTCTCTCCTTTTCTTCTCTTTCTCTTTTCGTAAAGAAAGAAAGAGAAGAAGAAGAAGAAGAAGAAGAAGAAGAAGAAGAAGAAGAAGAAGAAGAAGAAGAAGAAGAAGAAGAAGAAGAAGAAGAAGAAGAAAAAACCTCTCCCCTCCTTCCATAGCTCTTGTGTCCTGGCCATTCTCTGCGCTGCTTAATGAGGCTTTTCCTGTCTTTGTACGAAGGATTTCTGTTGCTTTTTGTATGTTTGGCTTTCTTTTTTTTTACTTCTTTTTTTTACTTTTTTTACTTTTTTGGTATTTGTTCTATTTCATGTTTGGTCTAGTTTATTTTATTTTTTATTTTTTGGGTATCTTTTTTTATTCTTTTTTTTGGTATTTGTTCTATTTTATGTTTGGTCTGTTTCATTTTTTTCACTTTTTTGGGTATCTTTTTTTACTTTTTTTGTATTTGTTTTTATTTTATGTTTGGTCTATGTTTATTTTTTAAAAACTTTTTTGGGTATCTTTTTTACTTTTTTTTTGTATTTGTTCTATTTTATGTTTGGTCTATGTTTCATTTTTTCCACTTTTTTGGGTATCTTTATTTTTTTTTTTGTATTTGTTCTATTTTATGTTTGGTCTATGTTTCATTTTTTTGTTTTGGGGTATCTTTTTTTTTTTTTTTTGTTCTATTTTTATTTTTACTTTTTTTTCTTTTTTTTTATTGTTCTATTTTGTTTGGTCTGTTTCTTTTTTTTCACTTTTTGGGGTATCTTTTTTTTTTTTTGTATTTGTTCTATTTATGTTGGTCTGTTTCTTTTTTTCAACTTTTTTGGGTATCTTTTTTTTTTGTATTTGTTCTATTTTATGTTTGGTCTGTTTCTTTTTTCACTTTTTTGGGGTATCTTTTTTTTTTTTTTGGTATTTGTTCTATTTTATGTTTGGTCTGTTTCTTTTTTTTCACTTTTTTGGGGTATTTTTTTTTTTTTTTGGTATTTGTTCTATTTTATGTTTGGTCTATGTTTCATTTTTTTAAAAACTTTTTTGGGTATCTTTTTTTACTTTTTTTTTGGTATTTGTTCTATTTCATGTTTGGTCTATGTTTCATTTTTTAAAAAACTTTTTTGGGTATCTTTTTTTTATTTTTTTTTTTTACTTTTTTTGTATTTGTTCTATTTTATGTTTGGTCTATGTTTAATTTTTTTTCACTTTTTGGGTATCTTTTTTACTTTTTTTTGTATTTGTTCTATCTTATGTTTAGTCTATTTTTTTCACTTTTTTGGTATTTTTCTGATTTTTTATGTTTTATTTTTTGACTTGTTTTGTTTTCTTTTTTTTTGTTTATTTGTTTTCTCTTTTTGTATGGTCGTCATGATTGTTTTTTTGTATGTTAATCTCAACTTTTTGTCATTTTTTTTTACATTTTATATGTTCGTCTAAACTTTTCTTTTTTGTATATTTGTCATAATTTGTTTTTTGTATATTCGTTTTTTTGTATGTTCGTCCTATTTTTTGTATTTTCAGTCTCTTTTTCTTTGTTTTTATATTTTTATCTTCTTTTCTCTCTTTTTTTTGCTTGTTCGCCCTATTTATTCTCCCTTTTTTATATTTGTTTTAACTTCCTTTTTTTGTAAAGTTTCCAAAATGTTTAAAGATATTTCTAAGAGGCATTGTTTTATCCATGAAAGTTCAACAATGGAGTCATTCTTCCTTGGATAAGATTCTAAATGCAATATAAAATCAATTGAGAAATAATCCTCTTAATCAAAAAAAAAAAAAAAGAAAAAAAAAAGAAAAAAAAAAAGAAAAAAAAGAAAAGAAAAAAAAAGTTCGTAAAAAAAGGAAAAAAAGTTCACCGATGTATTTTTTTTTGTTCAGTTAATAATGTCCTTGAAGCCGATCGTCTATTGCAGACAGAATGAAAGCAGATCAACAAATTGCAATGTTGCTACTGTAATACATGCACACGCACACACACACACTCACTCATACATACACATGCACACACACATTAACACACTCACACAAATACATAAACATACACACACACGCACACACAGACTCACACATGCTTCAGCACACACACACACACACACACACACACACACACACACACAAAACACACACACACACACGTCCACACAGCAAGACAAACACACACGCAAACAAGAAAAAAATCCAAAAAAAAATCCAAAACAAGAAATCAAAGAAAAAAGAAAAAAAAAGGAAAAAAAAAAGAGAGAAGAGGATGGAAAAATCACCAAGAATTATCGCAACTTCTTCCTGTCTCCTCCTTCGCCTTGGCTCTGCTCCTCCTCCTCCTCCTCCTCCACCCGGGTCGCTCCCCCCTCCCCCCCCCCGTGGTAGTAGATTCCCCTTAATGTGATTATCGTCTCTGAACCCCTTTGCTTTCTCCTTTTTATCCTATTTTTTCTGTTATTGTTTCCTATTTTATTTCTATTTACCTGTTTTATCAGATTTGCTCCTGAGCCGAAGAAAAAAAAAAAATATATATTTTTTTCTGGTATGTGTTATATGTTATGGGTATATATTTATGTATACCTGTCTTTCTATCTCTCTGTCTATCTATGTATCTATCTGTCTGTCTTTTGAATCGGAGGAAATCGGTGATTTTCTGTCCATTTCGTATTTTTTCCGATTTATCTGGTTTATCAGATTTGCTCTTTACTAAAGGAACTGTGTTTTTCTTTTCTTTTTTTTTATTATGATTATGAAGTGTTTGCTATTTGAGAATAATAAATAAAACTTTCGTTTTTATTATTTCGCTTTTATACTTTTATCTTTATTTCATTTTTTGTTATTATGTTATTATCTTTTTTTTTATTATTTACCTGTTTTATTAGATCTGCTCTTGGTTATATGAGAGAAGAATCTTTATTTGTGTCTTTATTGTTGATTCCAAAAACAGGTAATAAAAAAGATAAAGATAAAATCCGTGAATAAAGAGATAGGAACAAAAACAAAAGCCGTGAATAGCGATGTGCAAAAAACAAAAACGCAAAAAAAGGTAATAAAAAAATAAAAAACAAAGACAAAAGAAAAAAAAAGAAAAAGAAAAAAAAAAAACAAAGACAAAAGCAAATCAAATCCGTGAATAAAGAGATATACCAAAAAAGTAAAGAAAATAGATGAAATATATGAACAAAATGAAATAATAAAAATATAAATAAAAACCGTCAATAAAAAGAAAGATAAACATCTAAAGCAAAAGAAATCAACAAAGATTTTATAAACAACAACAACAACAACAACAACAAAACGACTCCCATTCCTCACTGGATAAAAAAAAAAAAAAAAAAAAAAAAAATCATATGATGAATATTCTTAAGAATTATGTACGTAAGACGATAGTCCCAGGCATCACTTCCGGGTAATTAAGACTAACACTTTGACATCAATTAAACCATCTCTT
>NW_020870454.1:429235-431735 GCF_003789085.1 Penaeus vannamei | reverse complement strand
TGTTGATTTATTCTTTTTAAAAGAATTTGTTAATTCATTACATTCATAAGATGTTTTATTCGTGAAAGGTGTTTCGTTTATTTCACTTTAAAAATCGTGTTTCGGATCCTTGCATCGTCAGTAGGAAACGACAGATGAAAACAAATAAAAAAAAAATGGTATTTAAGTTAAGAAANTGCCTGGAATAGGTCGGAAAAAATATAGATGCCTTGGATGTGACGCGGAAAATAAGAGTTATAGATACCTGGTTTCCGGAAAAAGAGTATAGATGCTGGGTGGTCGGAAAAACAAAAAGAGACTATAAGGGTATTGGATCTTATTATTACGAAATATAAGAGGATGGATATCACATCTAAAACCTAAGAACATTGGATACCATCATACCTATAGTAAAAAGGATCATATTTTATTTTTTACGTAAACCTGTTATTCCTTTTTTTTTACTGGATACAAGATAATTAAAGAAGAAAATCTAATAAATAGGTACATACAAAATGAATGAATGAATAAACGATAGATAAGTAGATAAACAATTGATGAATAGATGAACAATAGATGAATAGATAAACAATAGATGAATAGATAAATATAGATGAATAGATAATCAATAGATATATAGATAAATAATAAATAAATAGATAAATAATAGATGAATAGATAAGCAATAGATAAATAGATGAATAGATAAACAATAGATAGATAGATAAACAATAAATAAATAGACAAACAATATATCAACAACAAACAAATCTAAAAGATAAAAACATGAATGAAAAAACAACTTAAATAAATTTTCACATTTAAGCGGGAAACTCCTGGTCAATGAAACGGACAAGGCCCCTGAATGAGCATATTTCATCTCATCAACACTTTTGAATTCAGGCGCCAAAGTGACATGAATTTATACATCTTGTTCTTTATAAAATAGTATCGTTCGACATGTCCACTTTCTTGAAATATGACGAGGGATGTGAATACGTGGGAAAAAGATGTTTAATTCGCGAAATGTGTGAAATGTGTTCGTTTATTTCACTTTAAATATCGTGTTCGGATCCTTGCATCGTGAGAAGGAAATGGCAGATGAAAACGAATAAACAAAATCGTGTTCGGATCATTGCATCGTGAGTAGGAAAAGACAGATGAAAGCAAATAAAAAAAAATCGTGTGTTGATTTATTCTTTTTAAAAGAATTTGTTAATTCATTACATTCATAAGATGTTTTATTCGTGAAAGGTGTTCGTTTATTTCAATTTAGAAAATCGTGTTCGGATCCTTGCATCGTGAGTAGGAAACGACAGATGAAAACAAATAAAAAAAAATGTATGTTAGTTAAAAAAAAAATTTATTCATTACTTTCATAAAATGCTTTATTCGTGAAAGGTATTCGTTTATTTCACTTAAAAATAAAGTCGTGTTCGGATCCTTGCATCGTGAGGAGGAACGAACCGAAAAAAAAAAAAAAAAAAAAAAAAAAAAAAAAAAAAAAAGTGCGTTGATTTTCTTTTCAAGAATTTGTTTATTTATTACTTATATTCGTCCATGTCGATTCTCTGTTTCGGTTTATTGATGAGTTTATTTATATGACTCTTTTATCTGGTAGAACGAGACATACTTCTTTTCTTGAAATAGAAAAAAACTTCATTTTCTTGACTAATCAAAAAGAACGTTTTATTTTGTAATATTCAGGGATAGGAAAAGAATAGAAAATAATGAGCTTTATGAAGATACAAGTCTCAGAGAAAAGAGAGAGGGAAGAGGAGAGGAGAGGGAGAGGAGAGGGGAGAGGAAGAGAGGAAGGGAGAGGGAGAGGGAGAGGGAGAAGAGAGAGAGAGGAGGGAGAAAGGAAAAGAGGAGGAGGAGAGGAGAGAGAGGGAAGGAGGGAGGAAGGGAGGGAGAGGGAGGAGAAGGGAGAGAGAGAGAGAAGAGAAGAGAGAAGAGAGAGAGAGAGAGAGAGAGAGAGAGAAGAGAGAAGAGAGAGAGAGAGAGAGAGAGAGAGAGAGAGAGAGAGAGAGAGACCAGACAGACAGACAGACAGCGAGCGAGAAAGCAGAGAGAAAAGAAGAGAGAGAGAGAAAGAAGAGAAAAAATACACCTAAATCAAAATACACAGAAGCTACATACCCAAGAGAAATAGCACAAATCTGACAGGAATTCTACCAAGACGACTCAACCTCAATTTGCAAAGATAATGCAACAGATAGCTGAACTAACCGCAAGCTTTCTCCCCCAATGATAAGACGTATGCAATCTTGCAATATTGAAGACATAGTCAAATTTGTTCACAGATTTGTTAAAATTTGTTCACAGATTTGTTAAAATTTGTTCACAGATTTGTTAAAATTTGTTCACAGATTTGTTATCGTTGTGGAGGAGAATTGTTCTGTGTTATTGGTCTAACGATGGGTTCAGAATATAATAGATATTATCCCAAGCTATGATGTAAATATCTATATATGCGATATAACAGAATAGACCGTGGATAGATACCAGTATACTCTTT
>NW_020870454.1:416735-424235 GCF_003789085.1 Penaeus vannamei | reverse complement strand
AACAAACAAACAAACAAAAAACTAAATAGATAGAAAAATAAACCTCATAAATACGCAAAATCGAATCAAAACAAAACAAGATTCGATTAAAAATAAAGAAAGCAAAAGAATCTCAAGACGACTACGAGCCCAGTCGATTTCCCTCTCTCGCTCCTGTGACTCATCGACCTTTGTGAAGCGTGATACAAGTCACGTGTACACCTGCTGGCGCACTTGTGGGTGTATGTGTGCGTTTGGGTGTTTGTGTGTCGGTGTTTTTGCTGTGTATGTGCTAAGGTTGTGAAGAGTGGGTGATTGAGTGTGTGTTTTGTGTTTTGGTGCGTGTTTGTTGTCCGTTTTGGTGTGTGTGTGTGTGTGTGTGTGTGTGTGTGTGTGTGTGTGTGTGTGTCGTGTGTGTTGTGTGTGTGTGTGTGGTGTTGTGTGTTGTGTGTGTGTGTGTGTGTGTGTGTGTGTGTATGTTTGCCGTTTGTGTGTCGTTTGACTGTTTGTGTGACTGTTTTGGTATGTGTCTGTCCCCGCTTTGCTCTGTCGTGTAAGTTTTGTTTGTTTCTGCCATGTCTGTTTTTTTTCTTTGAATATGCGTGCTCATGTTTGTATTTGTTTATGGTCTGTTTGGTTTGTGTATGTTTATGTTTGTTGTGGTGTATCTGCGTGGGGTCGTGTTAGTATAGATGTGGTATATATACATATCTATTCGTACGTTCCAGTTATTTTGTTCAATTTACGTTCCAGTTATTTTGTTCAGATTACGTTATTTTGTTCACGTTCCAGTTTTTGTTTCAGATTTTCCAGTTTTTTTGTTCAAATTACGTTCCAGTGGTTTTGTTCAGATTACGTGCCATCTGATATCCATGTATGTGTATATGTACGATCGTAAGCCAGTCCACGTACATATAAACCTGCATATGTTCTCATATTCCACATGTTTAATATATGCCCATAAATAACACACATCCGCTTAGCTTTCCACACAAATCTGACACATCTGCGATTTGAGATCATCAGATTAGACGCCAATTCACGGTTATAGTCTCAGCGTAAGCAATAACCGTCCCTAATTCCCTATTTCATATAACAATAGTTCGTCCGTCGCTAATGCATTGTCTAATCGTTTGATAAGAGCATTAATGGGTATTTACGTTTAGCGAATTGAAGCAGATTCGAGACAGATGCCGATGCTTCGAAATATTTGGGTATTAATAAGGTTGGAGGAGCTGGTTTCGGTAGCTGAGGGGAGGGTTGTGTGTGTGTATACTTCTGTCTGTTTATGTATCTGTATGTATGTGTTTATTTGTATGCACGCACGCACAAACACATACAAAATCACACACACACACACGCAATATCTTTATGTTTATATATGTATATATGTATACACACACGCAAGCATGCACGGACGCACACACACACTCACACTCACACGCACACACACACACACACACACACACACACACACACACACATACACACACACACACAACACACAAACAAACACACACACACACACACAAAACACAAACAAACAAACAAACACACGCATGCATACATGTATATATAAACAAACACATGGGCAGGTAGACAGACAGACAAATAGATAAGACAGAAATGGCAACACAGTGACCGAATTAGTACACAGAAAATACCTTTCCATACTTTCTCTCCTTTATTAACAGAACTCCTTAGAAGGAAACGAAAACAGGAATGAGAGCATCTCCAAAGACGTCTTGCTTCCAAGGTCTTCAGCAAATAAGAGCAACAAAACAACAATAACAACAAAGACGACAATGACAACAAAAACAACAAACAGCAAAACAACAATTAAGAAAAGAAAAAAAAGGAAAAAAAAAAACAGCAACAAAACAACAAAAAAAAACATGAAAAAACAAAGAAAAAAAGAAAAAACGAAAAATAACAAAAAACAAAAACAAAACAAGAAAGCAAAAACAAAACAAAACAACAACAACAACAAACAACATAAAAAACAACAAACGAATCCTGACTCACGTATTCAGTGTAAGAACGGGAGTAGAGTGGAGAAGGGGGGGGGGGGGGAGGAGGCACCCTTATTTACCTCGATAGACTTCGCATCAACTATAAACAGCTGTTATGTGTCTGTCAAGTTAGAATGAAAGGCATTGATTGATAAGTGACGTGGCCTACATATCTTGTTTTTTTTTCCTGAATTCATATTTGTATATAAATGTCTATGTAGAAAGACACGAGTAACGAGCAGTATGATATAATTTTTATGATGATATATATTTTTTTCTGAATTTATGTATGTGGTAAGATATGTATGTTGTAAGACAGAGATACTTCTGTATTATAATTCCTGTGATAATATGTATATTAATACAATATCTATCTATGTTGTCTGTCTGTATGTATATATATATATATATATATATATATATATATATATATATATATATATATATATATATATATATATATATACAGGTATAAAAAATCTTCATAGGCATATGAGAGAGAGAGAGAGAGAGAGAGAGAGAGAGAGAGAGAGAGAGAGAGAGAGAGGAGAGAGAGAGAGGAAGAAGAGAGAGAGAGAGAGAGAAGCGAAATAGATCGAAAAGAAGGATAGATAGATAGATAGATTCTTAGAGTCTGTCTCTTGGCATTTATCAATTATATAGATTAGCGTGTTCCCAAGTATGTACACTATGTGCATAGTGTACATACAATATATAAACTTTCTCTCTCAGCCCTTTCTCCTTCACACACACACACACACACACACACACACACACACACACACACACACACACACACACACACACCACACACACACACACACACCACGCACACACACACACACACACAGACGCACACACACACACACGCACGCACGACGCACGCACAATCAGTTGGTGTACATACTTATCCAAATACATTTCACCATAATGGCATGTCCCAAAACCATAGCTATTATGGGAACCAGGAATTATAACACGTTTACAACCACGTCTAAGTAACGTACATTGAACAGCACCAATCAATGAATGAGTGGGACGTCAGAAATCGTTTGTGTACATTTCCTTTTTTTATTTCATGTTTTCTGGTTCTCTGTCTGTCTGTATCTGTCTTTCTCTTTCTTTCAATCTATCTCTTTCTGTTTCTCCCTCTCTCTTTTTCTCTCCATCTTCCCTGTCTCTTTCTTTTCCTCCCCTCCATCTCCTTCTCTATTCTTATATATCTTGCTATTAATCTTCTATGAAATATCAGTTAAAAAAGCGAAGGATTTATCTATATCAAATAATATTCACACATACATGCTCAAAGTTTACACGTATCGAGGTACGTTATGTATTCAAAATATAATTAAAGAAAAGGCATTAATATAGACTTATGGATGAATGGCAAATCCACCCAACTACACCTGACTACGTATACTTACTACACCCTGTTACAAAAGCTTCATTAACACAGAATCACAAAGATAAGTTCTTCGTTATATCTCTCTCCCACTCTGTTCGTAGTAACAAGTACTTCATTAGAAGAAGTTTTCTCTTTTGAAATAATACTTTTGTGATTAGTTGATAAGCTGATCAAAATATATTCCCTAAAAGTCATACTGGCATCATATTCGTACCCATAACATGCTGCAAGGGTATTTAACAGTTGCCAACGAGTAAATATAGTACTCTGGTTTCCATCAGGGAAATGTAATGACCAGCCGGTTTGTTAAAAATGTGCTAGGCCCGAAACAATTGATATTCATACTTAAGGACATGCATATACACAGAAATAAATGCATATCTATCTCTCTATCCGATAGATATACATTTATCTATCTGTCTCCGGTAGATATGCATGTATAGAGTGATAGATGGAGTGATATATGAGTTTCTGTTTCTGCGTATATGCACGTATATATATATATATATATATATATATATATATATATATATATATATATATATAATATTATATATATATATGGAGGGATAGAGAGACAAAGAAAGAGGAAGAGAGGAGGGGGAGAGAGAAATATAAAGATAACAGAATAAGAGAGAGAGAGAGTGAGAGAGGAGAGAGAGAAGAGAGAGAGAGAGAGAGTGAGAGAGAGAGAGACGAGAGAGAAGAAAATACAGTTAGTTAAATTAATAATAGTAACACACACACACACACACACACACACACACACACAACACAGCACACTCACACACACACACACACACACGCACGACGCACACAAAATGAGGAAATCCAAGAACAGTTTTAAAATTAGAGATAATAAGTTTCTAGTCATAAACAATGAATTTCTACCCGATGGCTGGGGATCTGTCTCTCTCTACCATTTATTGCTGATAATTTTGATAATGATAATAATAATGATAGTTAATGATAATAGTAATTCTGATCATCATGTGTTTACATTGCTATGATAATTTTAATAATGATAATAATAATTAATGATAATAATGATTATAGTAATAATAATAGTGAGTAATTCTGATAAGCCTTTGTGTTGACATTGCTGATAATTATTAATAATGATGATGATAACAATAATAATATAATAATAATAATAATAGTTAATAATATAATAATTCTGATAACCTTTTGTGTTAGTACCATTGCTGATACATTTATAATAATTAATAATAATGATTCTGATTAATTAATAATTCTGATAATCCTTTGTGTTGTACATTGCTGATAATTTTAATGATATTATGCATGATGATGAAAATTAAAATAATAATAATCAAACAATAATAAATAATAATATGTTTAAATAATAATATGTATATTCTTAGATACACCTTTGCGTTGTACATTGCTGATAATTTTAATAATGATAATAATAATAATGGTAGTTAATATAAATATATATAGATAATAGTAATTATCTGATAAACCTTTGTGTTTGTACATTGCTGATAAATTTAATAATGATGATGATGCATGATGATAATAATAATAATAATATAATAATAATAATAGTAATAAAAAATAATAATGTAATGTAATAATAATAATAATAAAAATAAAATAATATAATAAAATAATGGTAGTTAATAATAATTAAAATTCTGATAATCCTTTGTGGTTTTACTAATTGCTTGATACATTTTCATAATGTAACTGAGTAGTTAATTAATAATAAACTGATAACATTTTTTGTTACATTGCTGATAAATTTAGAATGATGATGATTAATAATAATAATAAATAATAAAAAAATAATGAGTTAAAAAATAGTAATTCTGATAAACTGTGTTCAACTATCAAACGACTGAGACACTATTCCATTGAGATCGTTTTATTCCCAGAAATTTGGAACACTTTATGGACAATATTCTTTTCGTTTTGGAATGGAAGCGCATGGAAAAGAAAGAAATGAATACAGATATAATTGGGCCACTTCTATGGTGCAGTCATTTTAAAGAATATAAGGAATCAAAGAGTATTTGTATGCTGTCCAGGCAAGGATTTCGGACAAAGATAATATCAGTGGCAGTTGGTACAAACGAGGTTTCTCTAACTTACTAAGAAATCAAAGTAACTTATGAAATATACTTATATCATCGTTTAGATAGACCTACCGTATCCACGTCTCTTTAATGGGGAAGGTTAGATCAGTAGCAACTGGAGGAGGTGTCATAGCAGCTGTTTTGATGATTGTTCAATAGAAAATATAATAATTACGATCATTATTTTCCATCCTTTTTGAAAATTGAAAAGACCAAAATGATCGACCATATTCACAAAGCATCCGTAACTTGTGACGTCATCAAAATAAACCCCATGTGCTTTTCCCAAATAAATAGAATCAGACGGCATGACACCTCCTCGAGTTGCTCCTGACCTAGCCTTCCCGTCCCTTTAATACCATACACGAAAAAGAGTCCAGTACGAATTTTGTAGGATCACTTTCAACATTCGGAGGCCACGTGACACCTCCTCGAGTTGCTCCTGACCTAGCCTTCCCCTGCATTTAATACCATACACGAAAAAGAGTCCAGTACGAATTTTGTAGGATCACTTTCAACATTCGGAGGTCACGTGACACCTCCTCGAGTTGCTCCTGACCTAGCCTTCCCCTGCATTTAATACCATACACGAAAAAGAGTCCAGTACGAATTTCAGAAGATATCTTTCAACATTCGGAGGCCACGTGACACCTCCTCGAGTTGCTCCTGACCTAGCCTTCCCCTGCATTTAATACCATACACGAAAAAGAGTCGAGTACGAATTTCGTGAATATTTTCCACCAGACGGAGGTCACGTGACACCTCCTCGAGTTGCTCCCGACCTAGCCTTCCCCTCCATTTAAAAACCAGACACGAAAAAGAGTCCAGTACGAATTTGTAGGATCACTTCCACCATACGAGGGTCACGTGACACCTCTCGAGCTGCTCCTGACCTAGCCTTCCCGTCCATATAATACCATACACGTTAAATCCAGTACGAATTTTGTAGGATCACTTCCACCATTCGGAGGCCACGTGACACCTCCTCGAGTTGCTCCTGACCTAGCCTTCCCCTGCATTTAATACCATACACGAAAAAGAGTCCAATACGAATTTTGTAGGATCACTTTCAACATTCGGAGGTCACGTGACACAGGCCTACATTCCTGCGGGATCCCCCCAAACCCGTGACAGCGAAGGCAAAATCTATAGACTCTGTACGTAGAGGAGTTTCCCCTTCCCCTGCCAGGCCCTGCGGACAGCTCGGCGTGAAGTGTCCGCTGCTTGGCCAGGACCCTTTCCAGGACCCTTTCCAGGACCCTTTCCAGGACCCTGCTGAGACCGGCTTGACTTTACGCTGTTTGTGTTTTGTCTCGGGTTATTTGGGGTTATTTTGGGGGTCTTTGAATGCGTGATGCGGTGTGTGTGTGGGGTATATGTGGCTTTGTAGAATCGGGATGTTGTTTCGGTGTTGTAGGAAAGGTCTAGTTTATTCTGAGGTTGAAATGGATGTTGTTAAGGAAGATATTCGGGTAATATCGTATTTAATCAAGTATTATCCAGTCCAGATTTTGTGAAATACCGTAATATGGTATTTATATTCTGATGTTGAAATAGATGTTGTTAAGGAAGATATTCGGGTAATATGGTATCTAAACACGTATTACCGATTCTAGTTTTTAAAAATTATTGCTAAAAATCTTGGTTTTCATTTTTTCTCGAGTATAAGTATCACTTAAATGAACCATTATTTAAGAAGTGCGATGGTCCACTTAAACCCTTCTTTGACATAGAGAACTTACAAAATTATCATACATATGACACGAAACAGCTATAGACAATAAAAGTTAAAGAAATGTCTATCTGTATCTTGAAATCTTGTCTTTTAACTAACTGTTGAACACGTAACACTCTGAACAAGTTATGAATTTAATGCTTATTTTTGTGCTTTAATTTTAACTGCATGTTTGTTTTGTTTAAGTTTACAGGAAATTTGATGTTTTTTGATGACTTTACCGTTCTATTTCTCGAGATTTAGGAAATGCAGCTCACGTGCCACTCA
>NW_020870454.1:388041-401403 GCF_003789085.1 Penaeus vannamei | reverse complement strand
AGAGAGAGAGAGAGAGCTGGAGAGAGAGAGAGCACGAGGCTGAGACTCTGAGAGAGAGAGAGAGAGAGAGAGAGAGAAGAGAGAGAGAGACAGAGACAGAGAGAGAGAGACAGAAAGAGAGAGAAGAGAGAGAAAGATGAGAGAAAGAAAGAGAAAGAGAGAGAGAGAGAGAGAGAGAGAGAGAGAGAGGAGAGAGAGAGAGAGAGAGAGAGAGAGAGAGAGAGAGAGGGGGGGGGGAAAGAGAGAGAGAGAGAGATACAGGACGGGGAGGGGGGGAGAGAAGCGAGGGAGGAGGATGAAGACGAGAGGGGGGAGGGGTGGCGAAGCGAGAGGGATAGAGAGAGAAAAGAGAAGAAAGACAGACATACAGAGAAGAGAGAGAAGAGAGAAGAGAGAGAGAGAGAAGAAGAGAGAGAGAGAGAGAGAGAGAGAGAGAGACGAAAAAAGAGACAGAAAATAAAAACACTGAGAAAGAGGGAGTGGGAGAAATGAAAGTATTTGCAGTTTTGACAGAAGTTATTAACTTAAAAAATCATAACAAGAATAACATCTGAATTAGATTACAAAGATGAGAATTGGTGATAGACATGGATGATTAAATTAAAATTTCGTGTCCAGAAGCGGAAGAAACAAGAGAAATGCGGAAGAGAAGAAGGAAGTAAGAAAGAAAGAGAAACTCGAAAGGAAAGAAAAAAAAGAAATCAAAGAAAGATTAATTTCCTGCGCTTGTTGGTTTCTCTTCGTGTTTTTTTTTTTTTCAAATTAGTTGTTCCTTCTCTCTCTGTTCTCTCTCTCTCTCTCTCTCTCTCTCTCTCTCTCTCTCTCTCTCCTCTCTCTCTCTCTCTCTCTCTCTCTCTCTCTCTCTCTCCCTCCCTCTGTCTCTCCTCTCACTCTCTCTCTCTCTCTCTCTCTCTCTCTCTCTCTCTCTCTCTCTCTCTCTCTCTCTCTCTCTCTCTCTCTCTCTCTCTCTCTCTCTCTCTCTCTCTCCATTTATCTATCTATCTATAATATTATTTTATCCAACAAGCTATATATCTTTGTCTCAGTCTTTTATTCTCTTATCTATCTACTATTTGTCCATCTTGCCTCGCTTCTCATGTCTGTCTTTTATCTCACTTTCTCTCCCCTCCCTCCCTCCCTGTCTCCCCTTTCCTCTTTCTCCATCTATCTGTCTATCTGTACATACACAATCGGCGGTATTGTCACAAAACACGGGAAGGATCTTACATATTTTCTTTCTTTCTCTCTTTCTTCTTTTTCTTTGCCTTTTTCTTCTTATTATTATTTGCTTCTTTCTTCTACTTCTTCTTTTTTGCCTCTTTCCTCTTCTTCTTCTTTGCCTCTTTCTTCTTCTTCTTCTTTGCCTCTTTCTTCTTCTTCTTCTTCTTTGCCTCTTTCTTCTTCTTCTTCTTTGCCTCTTCTTCTTCTTCTTCTTTTTCTTCTTTTCTTCTTTCTTCTTCTTTCTTTCCTCTTTCTTCTTCTTCTTCTTTCTTCTTCTTCTTCTTCTTTCTTCCTTCTTTCTTCTTCTTCTTTTCTTCTTCTTCTTCTTTCTCTCTTTCTTCTTCTTCTTCTTAAAAAATCCTACGCCGCTAGTGACCAATAGGACTAACCGAGACACTTCCGGGTCGGACAAAAATAAATAAATAATAACAGAGAGAGAGAGAGAGAGAGAGAGAGAGAGAGAGAGAGAGAGAGAGAGAGAGAGAGAGAGAGAGAGAGAGAGAGAGAGAGAGAGAGAGAGAGAGAGAGGCGATGAGACCTCGTGGGATAAAAAGAAAAAAAAAATAATAATGAATAAATAAAATAAAAAAAACTGTCTTCACGCGTTGGTCACGATTTCGTTGCAGTTCCGTGACTCGCGAGAAGTTGCGAGAGCGGCTGTGTTTCTCGGGAAAAGAAAGTAAATTGAGAGCTGTTTGGGTGTTGGGGTTGCGGGGGAGGGGGGGACGGGGAGAAGAGGGGGAGATCCTGTGTTAGGTGGGGAATAATCTCTATGTCTATTCATGTATCTATGTGCTGGAATACTCTCTATGTCTATTTATGTATCTATGTGCTGGAAATTTCTCTATGTCTATCTATGTGCTGGAATACTCTCTATGTCTATTTATGTATCTGTGCTGGAATACTCTCTATGTCCATGTAGGTATCTGTGCTGGAATAATCTCTATGTCTATCTATGTATCTGCTGGAATACTCTCTATGTCTATCTATGTATCTATGTGCTGGAATACTCTCTATGTCTATGTCTATGTGCTGTTCACGTCGAGGAGGAATCTTGCTGACCCGCGTCCAAATCCCGCACTGCCGGTGGATGATAACCCCGGCCATTCCTTGCACACAGGTGATAATTTAGAATAATTAATAAACAGACAATCGTAATTAGACTGAAGTCACAAGAGCGTGTCACACCAAACTCTAAATTATTATTATTGTTATCATCGGTTAATCTGTTGCTCTCTCTTGCTTATTCATTCCCATCCTTCTGTCTACTTGTTTATCTTTTTTCTCTCTGTCTCTCTGTCTCTGTCTCTGTCTCTCTCTCTCTCTCCTCTCTCTTCTCTCTCTCTCTCTCTCTCTCTCTCTCTCTCTCTCTCTCTCTCTCTCTCTCTCTCTCTCTCTCTCTCTCTATCTCTCCTCTCTCTCTCTCGAAATGTGAAGACAATGAATAATGATGATAATAATAATAACAATAATGATAATAATACAATATAATGATGATAATAATAATAATAACATCAATAATGATGAAGACCAAGAAGGAGACAATAATGGTAATAATAAAGATAATAAATGAAACCAGTGAAGAAGACGAAGGAGAAAAAAAAAAAACTGAAAACGCAACAGAAAAAGATAAAAGACAGAGTATTAGAAAAAGAAAAAAAACGCTGATTCACGCCCACAAAACCCATTCATTCGACCCTCGCCAAGACCGTCAGGGTGGAACCGAACGGCCGGTTTCTCGGTCCGATTCCAGACGATGCTGCTCTTCTTGCAACAATTTGTCCTCCATTTGCCCGAAGACGCTGCGGCTCGTCACGTGATTTGTTTAGAGAGAGGAAAAAAAATGTTTAGGGAACAATTTGTCTTCCATTTGCCCGATGACGCTGCGGCTCGTCACGTGATTTGTTTAGAGAGAGACAAAAAAAAAAAAAAAAAAATTAGGGAGAAAAAACAGGGGGGGGTGGGGGAGAGAAGTGGAGGTGGGGAGGAGAGGAGGTAAGGGGGAAGGGGGATGGAGAGAGGTGGAGATGGGAGGAAGAGGAGGTAAGGGGGGGAAGGGGGGATGGGAGAGAGGTGGAGGTGGGAGGGGGGAGGAGAGGAAGGGGAAGTAGGGGTGGGGGAAAGGAGAAGAAGAGGAGGTGGTTGAAGGAAAATTTGTCTTCCATTTTCCCGAAGACGCTGCGACTCGTCACGTGATTTGTTTAGAAAGAGACAAAAAAAAAAATTTAGGGGAGAAAAAAACAGGGGTGGGGATGGGAGAGAGGTGGAGGTGGGGAGGAAGAGGAGGTAAGGGGGGAAGGGGGATGGAGAGAGGTGGAGGTGGTGGCGGAGAGGAGGTAAGGGTGGGGAGGAGAAGAAAGGGAGGAGGGGTTGCAGGAACAATTTGTCCTCCGTTTTCCCGAAGACGCTACGGCTGATCACGTGATATGCTTAGGGAGAGAAAAAGGGGGATAGGGGAGGGGGGGGAGGTGGAGGTGGGGAGGGAGAGGAGGAAGGGGTGGAGGAAAGGAGAGGAAGAGGAGGAGGTACTGGAAGGGTAGGAAGAGGAGGTGGAAGAAGTGGAAAGGGAGGAAGGGGGGAGGAGGAGGAGGTGTGTGGAAGGGGAAGGAGAGGAGGGGGAGAATTTTTTTTTTTTTTTTAAGGAAGAGGAGGAGCAGAAAACACAAGTTTTCGTTAAAAAAAAGAGAAGAGAAAGAGAAAAAAAATCAAAAGGGAAAAGGAAGAGAATTTTTTAAAAAGGAAGAGGAGGAACAGAAAAGACAAGTTTTCGTTGAAAAAAGGTCAGTAATACTTTGCTCCAACTAAATTATGTTTGGTCGGATAAGCGTGAAATGCATTTAACATAAAATCTAATTCTAATGGAAATGTCTTTGGTAAAGGACGTTCTTCTGACCCGTAACATTTCGTGCCGGCAAAACTCTATTTCATTCATACTATTGTTATAACGAAGTAACGTTATTATTGTCAAGATTTCCTCTTTTTCCATTTTTTTGTGTTTCAACAAACAAAATACATTATAAGATGTGATTAGGCACAATCTGCATTGCGATATGACATCACAATCACTTTAATGTTTTTCTCAATTTTATTACTCCTGTTATCAACACTAGTACCGTTGTTACCATCATGTAAGTTAATCTAAAAATATAAAATGAAAAATACAGGACTCTCACCTTGCAGAACGCCCATGCTCCTCCTAAAGACTGAATGAACCAAGGCGGGAACGAATTTCTGGAAAATGATCACGTGCAGATAATGGTGATGTTGCACTTTTATACGTCTGGGAATCTGCATGTAATACCTGACGCCGTTTTGGTCATGGAAAACTTTTATTATTCTAATCTAAAATGCGTATGCGAGGGGGTCTTCCGGGGATGTGACCTCTGGAATAAACTTTCCATCCGTGAAATTCCACTCTCCCTACGGCGTTTTCTTTCCAGGTTGTGGTAGACTCCCTTCCTAGCCCTTAGATGATGGTGCAGCCCCGTGACACAGCAGTATCCGAGGTGATAGCGGCTCGAAGGGGGATAGCGCGGTAAGTCTGGTGGCTGACGAATACCTCCAGTGGCTTGATCCTTCGTGGTAATCCCATTGTGGAGTGGGAATTCTACGTTTTGAAGAACGGGATAGTGTGCGTGGCTGTACCTTAAGGGCAAGCGCTCGGTGAACCACTTTCGCCGTATCATTATGATGAGTCATAACAGTTTTCCTGTACAAGTTCACTGCAACTTCGCATTGCATCCTGCGGTATTTTTTTCGTATTTTCTCTTCTATCTTCATTAATGCTGCGTCGTTTTTGATGTCCACTGAAGGACAATAGATGTGGCAGTCGAAGTTGTCTTGCTCTTTGTCGTTGTGGTATAAATGCACAGATCTCTCAGTGTTGGAGCTTTGGATAAATTAACAAAGGTACCTACATAACTCTCCGCACACGACTACGAATTGCTCCAGTTCCTAAATCCTTTCGCTCTTCACGTAAATCTCACTTGTCCACTCTAAACTTGGACTGAACGGTACCAGCAAACCTCGAGTTCAAACTGGCTTTTACAGTTGCTTTGGCTTCTGCCGGACACCTACGCAAAACTGCAGGAAGATTTGTGAAAAGCTTTTGATGAATCCTTTGTCTAAACAATTCGTTACTGTGTGTTTGACATCAATTAGCAACAAATAAATGAATAAAAATCTGGAACCCATGTGTAGCTCACTGGTTTCACATTCTCCGAAAGTATTATTCATCCAAAGTCTGTTTTTTTTTTTTTTTTTTTTTTTTTTTTTTTTTTTTTTTTTTTTTTTTTTTACAGCTCGTGAACCTTATAAAGCCATAGCATGTCAATGCGTAAAGTAGCCCTCCATATGGTAAACCCAACCACCTGTAAAGGTATTAATGCCTTTGTGTAGTTTTGTGGAACATAAGAATAACATCTTTACGTAGTTTCTCGTCCATTTCTACATATCATAAATATAAATATATCGTTAAGCTGAAGGGGGACGCAAAGAGTATCAACACTGAGGTGGAATGGACATTAAATCAATATTTCTCGAGTTTCGCAAAATCTCGAAACTTCGGCCAGAGTGCATTCATCTCGATAAATAACAGTAGTCGAGAATTGACCATTATCTGCCAAGCCTGCGAATGTATATATAGAGTCAATACATAAAGTCAATGAAACGTGTTATTAAGGGTATCCGATAGCACAGCGTCTGATAAGGTGCTGTTAGGGAAATATTCTTATGCTCTTCCCTCGCTTTATCCTTTATACATTTGAGTCTTTCTTTCTTTCTATTATTCTTTCATTCTTCTTATTCTTCTTGACACTGGCACATATGATTTGATCGTTCTTTCCCTTCTTTCTTCCTTTCCTATTTTCTTTTTTTATCATTGACAGCATTATTCGTCATTTATTTATTCATTTCTCATTCCTTCTTCTTATTCTTATTCTTTTTCATTGGCAGAGTTTTAGTCGTGATTTTCGTCTTCCTTTCTTTGATCTTTCTTATTCTTCTTTATTTTTCGTTGACAATTATAGTCGTAAATGTATTAATTTATTTATTTCTTGTTTCTCAATATTCCTTTTCATTCACAGTCGGATTTTATTCTTTGAGTCTTTCGTTTCACATTTCTTTACTTATTTTTTTCACTGATAGTTACAGCCATACTTTTCTTTCTTTCTTTCTTTCATTTACTTTTTTTCTTCCTTTTTTTCACTGGCAGAGTTGCAGACCAAACCCGTCAATCTTCTTTGCCTCAGGTGGTCTTCCATTTATCATATTTTCTCCCCATTTATAGCAGAACAAGGCCAGAGGATTTTTTTTTTTCTTCTTCTTCTTTTTCCTCCTCGCACTCTTTACTACTTTCTTGTATTCCCTTATGCGATAATCGCACGCACTTCGTTCTTTTGTGCACTTTCTTATCCTTCTTTTTTTATATATACAGTGACTTATTATTATTTTTTTGTATATAAAGTTTCGCCTCAAGTTCCTGTGGTGTTGACCGTCAGTGTTACCAGTCTTTATTTTTTCTTATTTTCCGTATACACATTGATTGCTTATTTTCATTGCGATCGAGTTACTTTGATTATAATACAACCGCTTCAGATTCAGATTTTGTCATTTTATTGTGGTCACTGTAACATATCCTTTCTTTATTAATATGAAAGAGATTTTTAGAACCTGTGAAGAAGCAGACAACAGTTATTAACAATCTGTTTTCACTGATCAAAAGCAAAACAAAAGCCGTTAATTCTATTTTTTGTTTTGTTTTGTTTTGTTTTGTTTTCATCGAATACAAAGCTGATTTCCGTGAACTGGATACTGTAACGATCCACTAAGATATAATAATATCAATGTATGTCAAGTATAACAATGACACAAAAAACTTTGACAGCAGTTGAAAATTCTCTTAACGCTATATATCTAACCATCTATGTCTATTTCCTTATTTATTTATTTATCTGTCTATTTATTACTCTCTCTCTCTATCTCTTCTCTCCCCCTTTTTCTCCTCGCTTTCTCTCTTCTCTCTCTCTCTCTCTCTCTCTCTCTCTCTCTCTCTCTCTCTCTCTCTCTCTCTCTCTCTCTCTCTCTCTCTCTCTCTCTCTCTCTCTCTCTCTCTCTCTCTCTCTCTCTCTCTCTCTCTCTCAAACACTCACTCTCTCTCCTCGCTATCTTTCTCTTTCACTCCTCGTTCTCTCTCTCTCCTCCTCCTCCTTCTACTTCTTCTTCGTCTGCATCTTCTTCTTCCCTTTTGTTGTTCTTAGTAACTTCATCCTCCTTCGTATTTCCGGAGTAAGAAGTGCCGCAGAACCTTACCATATTTTGAAAAGAGTAATAGGTGTAATAGTACTATTTACAATGCTACAAATGCGAGGAATATTAGTATGCAAATATCGGACATCGATTGGTATTCAACAGCAGGGGGTCGGCGTCATGCAAGTCATTCAGAAATGCAAACTCCATATACGAACGTGACCTTGATTCTGTGCATGACGGGACTCTCGATGCACGGAACATCACACTTCATCTATTTTTACTTCATCTATTTATTTATTTATTTATTATTATCTATATTTATTATTATTATTATTATTATTATTATCTATTATTTTATTTTAGGCAAATCATTAGCCTACCTTGATCAGCTATATAACTAAACATGATATAATCGAAGCATATTTCAAATTTCTGTGCCATCTTTAATGAACAAAGATTACACGAAATTTACTTACATCTTTCTAGACATACACGCACACACACACACTCAGTTGTTTACAAGTACATAGACACTCAGTTGTTTACAAGTACATACATACACACACACACACACACTCAGTTGTTTACAAGTACATACATACACACACACACGCAAACTCATAAACATCAGCACACATACGCACGCACACACACAAACACACACACACCTAATCATGACAATGCAACATATGCATATACACAGGTGATGACGTCATTGCGTTTCCCAAGCAGGTAACTGTGATGGCATGCAGGTGAAAAGTGGAGGAGGAAGAGGAAAAAGGGATAAAAAACGAAGAAGGAGAGGCAGAAGTAGAAGTAGAGGAGGAGGAGGATAAAAGCAATAGAGAAGAAAAAGAAAAAAGAAGAGGAAAAAGAGGATGAAGAAAAAAAAGAGAAGTGGAGGAGGAAGAGGCGGAGAAAGAGTATGATGAAGAAGAAAAGGGAAAAGAACAAGAAATGATGTAGAAGAAAAGGAAAAAAAAAAAACAAGAAGAAAGAGGAGGAGGAAGAGGAGGCGCGTTTGTAACCTGAGGCCAAACTGAGGGATATGATCCTCCTCCGTATTCGTTCCTCGATGGATTTTGGCGGGAAGAGGCGTGGTGAAGATAAATGATAGATGTAAAAAGATGCATGGATAGATACAGATAGAATTGAAGATAATTAGATACAGACAAAAAAGAAAATAGATGGATAGGTACAGATGAATTTGAAAATAAAGATAATCAGATATTTTTTTTTAAATGATGGAAAATAACAAGGGAAAATGACGACAGGGGAAAAAAGACACAGGAGGGGAAAATTTCCAGGGAAAAGGAATGACAGGGGAAAAAGTAACATCAAGGGAAAATAACAATGGAAAAGGAAACACAGGGGAAAAAGTAACAGCAGGGGAAAATAACAGGGAAAAAGTAACGACAGGGGAAAACATAAAGCGGGGAAAATAACAAGGGAAAAGTAACGACAGGGATAAAAATTAATGGCGAGGAATAAAGTAACAGCTGGGGAAAATAACGACAGGGGAAAAAAAATAAAGACGGAAAAAAATATAAAGGCGAGGAGAAAAATAACGGAAAAAAGTAACAGTAAGGGAAAAAGTAACAACGAGGGAAAAAAGAGTGTAATGTCGATGGGGAAAAAAAGCTTAACAAGAGGGAAAAAAGTAACGATTGTTCAGGTAAGCCCAACCAAACCTGAAACCTTGAACCCCCTAAAAAAAAAATAATAATAATAACAATTCTAGAAATATTTCTCTATCCATTCCTTTATCGCATTTTCTCCGTTGTTCCTTATTATTCCAATCATCATTATCGTAATTCTCTTAATTCCGTTATTGTGTTCTTATCTTCCCTGGTAGACTATAACAACTGTTTGCAAGAAAGAAAAAATATATATAATCTTGATAAACTGTTGAAACGGTAATAATAACAGCGAGGAAGAATTATGGAAGCGAAAATAGAATGACAGGAGAAAGTAAAACAAAGAATTGCCGCCGAAAAAAAGGAAAAAGAGAGAAGAAGAGAGAGAGGGGGGGAAGAAGGAGAGAGAGAGAGAGAGAGAGGAGAGAGAGAGAGAGAGAGAGAGAGAGAGAGAGAGAGAGAGAGAGAGAGAGAGAGAGAGAGAGAGAGAGAGAGAGAGAGAGAGAGAGAGAGAGAGAAAAAAAAAAGCAGAGAGAAGAGGAAGATGAGAAGAGGAAGGGCGGTGAAGGGGAGGAGGAGGAGGAGGAGGAGGAGGAGGAGGGCAAGGGAGAAGGATTTCGCTATTGACCTCAACTTTCTCGAACTTTCTCCCCATTGCCGGTAAACCCTCGAGATACCCCCACGTACCCATGCCCCCTTCTCCCCCCCCCCCCCTCGCCCTCGCCTCCTGCATCGTCTGGTCGGGCCCGCCATAGAGGGAGAGTGAGGTTACGCCCGCGCCGCCGCTTGCACTGACAGGGATGGGCGAGGAAGGTTCGTGTGTGTGTGTTTGTGTGTCAGAGAGAGGGGGAGAGAGAGTGTGTGTGAGAGAGATGAGGGAGAGAGTGTGTGTATGTGAGGACAGAGAGAGAGAAAGAGAAGGGGGGGGGCAGAGAGTGAGAGAGAATGAGAGTGAGGGGGAGAGAGTGTGTGTGAGAGAGAGAGAGAAAAGAGAGTGAGAAGAGAGAGAGGAGCAAGAGAGTGAGAGAGAGAGAGAGAGGGAATGAGAGCGAGATTAAGGAATAGAGAGAGAGAGTGAGTGTGTGTGTGTGTGAAAAGAGAGAGGAGAGAGAAAGAGAACAGAAACATAGAAGCGAAAGGATTAAAGAAAGAGAGAAAGAGAAAGAACCTTAACCAAAGGTGTATATATAACACACAATACCGCCAGTAAGAGACACATATTCCTTCCCAAACCGACCACCGTCCTTTTAACGCGCCCTCTGCAACATCCGCAAACAAAAGCGTTTTCTTCTTCTTTTTTCTTTTCTTTTTCTTTTTCTTTAAAAGAACTCTCACCTCGAATCCTCACGGCCAAGGAGGCTATAGGAGCCCGGGGGGGAGGGGGGAGGGGGGGGGGAATGGCCATAGTCGTGCACTTGCGGACCATCTTAAAGAGAAAAAAAAATAAATAAATAATAAAAAAGAGAGTGACCTGCTTTGTTATACTGGAATTTACAAGTCGTCAGTCAGCCTTGCCGGTAGGGAGAGCTGGTTGGGGGGGGGGGGGGAGAGTTGGTTGGGGGGGGGGAGATGGGAGGGAGAAAGAGGGAGAGTAAGGGGAAGAAATGAGAAGGGGAGGGGAAGAGAGAGAGAGGGAGTAGGGGAGGGGAGAGAGAGAGAAAGGGAGGGAGGGAGAGAGAGAGGAGAAAGGAGGGAAGGAGGGAGGAAAGGAGGGAGTTTGGGAAGAAGGGAGGAAGGGTGGGAGAGAGAGACGGAGTAAAGGAGGGAGAGAGTAAGGGGGGGAGGGAGAGAGGGGAGGGGAAGGTCTGGACTGCAGCCAAGTAGGGGAAGCGGTCGCGGCATATGATCGCTCTCCCCCCCCCCCCCAGCCCTCCCCACACACACCTGATGCATCTTATCTTCGGGTTGCGTGCAGTTCTCTCTCTTTCGTGCTCTTTTATTTCCTTCTTTTCTCTTTCTCTCCTCTCTCTCTCTCTCTCTCTCTCTCTCTCTCTCTCTCTCTCTCTCTCTCTCCTCCCTCCCTCCCTCCCTCTCTCTCTCTCTCTCTCTCTCTCTCTCTCTCTCTCTCTCTCTCTCTCTCTCTCTCTCTCTCTCTCTCTCCCTCCCTCCCTCTCCCTCCTCCCTCCCTCCCTCCCTCCCTCCCTCCCTCCCCCTCCTCTCCTCTCTCTCTCTCTCTCTCTCTCTCTCTCTCTCTCTCTCCTCTCTCTCTCTCTCTCTCTCTCTCTCTCTCTCTCTCTCTCTCTTCTCATTACGTGCGTGTTCGAGTGTGCGATTTCTCCCATGTATGAAATTAACTGTAAAAAAAAAAAAAAAAAAAAAAAAAAAAAAAAAAAAAAAAAAGCAGATTAATGCAGCATGAATAAAGAGCTAATAATACGCGGAAATCATTATGTTAATTAACCTTTGAATCCAGAGCGTAACCGCTGATGTGTGAATTCGAAGCACGAGAGGAAGAAAAGTCAAGGTCCGCTGCATAGTCGGCGAAAACCACGTATTTCTGGGAATTTCGCTAAGAAATTTTTAATGTAAAATGACTTTCCCCGCCATGTTGGTGATGCTTAGATGGAACTTCGGTCTAAAAATATCATTCAAAAATAAAAATCGCATTCCGATCGTCATATTACAGTGTCACCGAAAGATAATACTTACGAGCGATGATGGTTCCTTTCGCATTCAAAACCCAAAGAAAAGAACTTCGAAAGGATCTTGCGAACGCCATAGCAAATGCGATGAGTTAAAATGAACCCAGATTTCCCCGCGCCCACGTACGACCCGACTGGCAAGGAGCGAACGGTGTAAAATAAATGAATGGTAATTTCCTCGCAAACGTACCCACCTTCCCACCCTTCACCGAATAACCCTCGGTGGCAACTGCAACCGGCGGAGTTGCCAAGTCTCAGGAGGCGCCCAAAACACAGCAGGATGACGAGGAGAATCTGCAAATGAAAATATCTAATCGCTCTGGTAGAGAAGGATCAGCTGAGACACTTTCGCTGTCTGAATGCATTCACAGCTTTGTGATGCGATGCTCATATTACTTATACGTGCCCTGTATCTCTTAAGCTCGGGTCGCGTGGCAGACATTCCTCCACGTCGATTTTTCACGCTATGGCCGTGCTTGATGGGAAAAAAAAGCTGAGAAAAAAGGCACATGCGTGAGAAGAAGCGACCAACAGGTATGACTAAGACTTTGGACGGAATGCGCGTGAAATGGCAAGAAGGGAAGATTCAAGGAAGACGCTCTCCTTCGCGATAGAAACGACAAAAGGGTGCTTCGTGAGGGGCGCCGCTGGGGAGTAACCTGGATGAATGAACTCTGCGAATCTTTGCGAATGATATCAATTTATAATTCTTTTTTCTTTACGCAATCTTTTCGTCACCAAGTTACGGCGTATCACTTCCACTCCTTAACCATGAATGTACAATAGAATGAGAAACTACAGCAAGAAGAAGAATAGAGATTAGTGAGAGGCAAGAAAGAATGTAGATCAGAAACGAGACCAAAACAAAGAAGATGGGAAGCGACGGTTTTTCTGGCCTCGTTCATCATGAGATCGAGGTCCCCGACCTATCTCACACCCAATTATGGAGAAAAAAAGAGAGGAGGAGAGAGGGAGAGAAAGAGAGAGAGAGAGACGTAGAGAGTATGAGATAAAGGAAAAAAAGAGAAAGTAAGGAAGATAGATATAGAGAGAGGCGGGAGGAGAGAGACGTAGAGAGTGCGAGGAAAGGAAAAAGAGAGAGAGAAAGTAAGAGATATAGAGAGAGGCGGGAGGAGAGAGAGAGGAAAAAATATTTTGAAAAGCTATAAAGCATAATGGCGCTTCGTTCACGATGAACAGGAAAAGCGCCAGTCACGTTTTCATCCTTCCTTCTCAACAGCAACATGGATCGCTTGCAACAAAAGGCGAGGGCGAAATAGAACTTCCTTTGGGGTGTAAAGCTTTCTAAGTAAAAAAAGAAATAATAATGCATAGACAACAAACCTGGAAAAGAGAAAAGTGACACTATTTGTGAAATATTAGCACAAACTTTCAATCACTTGGTCCCAGCTTTTGCAGAGCTATTTGAACGTTTTCCTTTGACGCGAAAATGTCACCTTTTGTCGATATTTGCCGCGTCTGGGAAACATTAACCAACACTATTCATTTTTCGTATCAGAAAATGAAGCAAAGAAGCCAGGCTTTTGAAATAGACGCTCGCCAACTCCTCTTCCTCTGGTTGCCAACGACCACCGTTCTGCACGTCATTCCCT
>NW_020870454.1:365541-380541 GCF_003789085.1 Penaeus vannamei | reverse complement strand
ACCTTTCACTGGATCATGCACACATCCGTAAACACATGCAATAGATCTGCAACACGATGCCCGAAGTATAGCAGAAGAGAGAGAAAGTTTGAGGTTGATATTTCTTCGCTGCGGGCGTGGAGGGAGAAGATCATATGCAAGCGATTGTTCTCCATGACTCAGTGGTTTCTCCATCATGGCGGGGCGCTGGCGTACATGTAATTTCTCGTGGATGTGATCGCGTGCTTTCGCCACTTCGCAAATGGGGGAAGGAGAGAGTGGGTGAGCGAGAGCGGGGGGGGGGGGGGGGCGTCGGGGTGTTGGTTGGGTTCGCGTGACCTTCCGCGGTTGGGGAAAGGTCAGGTCCATGACCTCGGTGCTCGGGTTGGGTCAAGAAATATCCCGTAGATTGAGAAAGAGTGAGAATGGGAACGAGAATGCTAGTTTGGCGCACGTGGTCTGCTGGTTCGGTTGTTCCTTGATTTCCCTGCGTTCGTGGGAAAAGAGAGAGAGAGAGAGAGAGAGAGAGAGAGAGAGAGAGAGGGGGGGAGAGGAGAGAGAGAGAGAGTGAAAAGAAAGAAAGTGCAAGCTCACAATCAATTTCCAAGGGAAATTTTCTTTCCACGAAGGCTTTTGTAAAATAAAGATAAGGGAAACTTTCTTATAAGAAAAAAAATGCTTTCTTCTGTTCAACTTTCTTCTTCTAAAAAAAAAAAAAATGTTGAACTTTCTTTTTCATTAACATAATCTGAGGCGTTTTTGCGCAGGTCACACAGACTTCGGCCGCGCAGAGCAGGTGCAGAAGGAAGATGCATGTAAACCTCTCTCCCCATAAGGACAAAGCCGAGGCCAGGCTGCCGGTTTGCGCCAGAGAAGAGAAAGTCACGCATGAGGGAGAAAGCCGAGCGAGGCAGTCAAAACAGCGTCTGATTTTCTTCATTTTCTTCGACTTCCTTAGGTATAAGTGGATTTTTTTTTTTTTTTTTTTTTTTTTTTTTGGAATAGCGATTTTCGGATTGGTTGTTTGCTTTAAAATAATGGGAGATTAGCTGTGAGCCTCTTCAACTGAATTCATGGTGACACGAAAAAAAAGGTGTACATGAGAATGAATATCGTCCAAAAAGAAAGAATATTTGACCGGTTTCGTTCATGCTTCACTCACACACAGTGCGAAGATAATCATTCTCATTCATACCCTTTTTTTCAACGCGTCTTTTGTTGAAAAAGTCGGTATAACTGCCCTTCAAAAGTATTTTTGAAGTGCCATTGTTTTCCTGTAGATTCAGAATATTAGAAACTACAATGCTTATTTTTAGTATGTTACAGATTGTGGTGTTCAGTACATTGATTTTTTTTTTAACACTGAAGACCTGTATTTTTGGAAATATTACTTTGCGGGGGAATTCTAGTTCTAGTTCTTGATGTTGATTTGTATTGCAGATAAAAATAGCGCTGAAGCTAGGACGCACACAGCACCAGTGCTTGCTCATCACGCTGTGTTCTTCCCCCGCTTTCGAGCCTTTCCGTTCCTGCGCAAGACACGATCGCGAAGGAAAGTGTCACGTGACTGCAAGTGTGTCAGCGCCGCGGCGACACGCAGTCGGGGCCTTGAGTGGCAAGCTCGAAATTGGCTCGTCAGGCGTGTCGAAGCGCCTGCCCTGAGGCCTCATCCAGGGCGGTAAGAAATGGGCGCATCGGCAGTTCAAGCTGCTCTCCGGGTCCGAACTACATCGCCGGAGAAGATTAAGTACCCCTAAAAAGAGAGAGAAAAAAAAATCTACCAAGACGAGTTTCGAAAGTCCTCTTGACATGCATGCCAGATGAGGCACAGGAGCCGCGTGTCTCCCGAAAGGACCTCCATCTCTGACGGCGGCGCTTCCTTCGCGAAATCAGATCAAATGCATTTCGCGAATAAACAAAACCTCTCGCGACCCTGATCTTGAGCGCGGCCTTAGCCTTAAAGTAAACCCGTTTTTTTGCCAGCTAACCGGATGCTCGGGTCCTGGCACTGGCACCCGTCGGGCCAGGTTTCGCCGGCTCGGTGGTCCTCGACGCTCCTCTGTGGATGCATATGCATGTGTGTGTGATTGCTTTAGGCATATGTACGTGTGATTATCTTTAAGCATATACGTGTGTGATTGCACAATTACATGTGTGGGTTTTCGTGTGGGTGTAGGCTTGGGTTCGAGTGTGGGTTAGGGTTTTAGTTTGGCTTTGGGTGTGAGTTTAGGTGTGGATGTAGGTGAGGGTTTGGGTGTCGGTTGTTGGTGAAGGAGTCAGTAAGTAAGCGGCTAAGTAAATCAACAGCACAGGGGAGTGAGTGAGAGTACACAGAAAGCCCCATTCATAACTACCACGAATATAGCCCCCATTAACAACCCAAGCTGTGCGCCTGGCCACGTCCTCTTCAAGGGTGAATTCCTAACGCAGCCATTAAGCCAAGTGCCGAAGCTCGTTACCTGTGTGACCAGGAGGCACCAGAAGCGGGTCGTGTGACCTGCTTCTAGCGCTAGAAATGCTGTAACACAACCTTACCAGGGAACTATAAGCATGCCATTGTGACATGACCTACATTGCCTCTTTGTTTTTCTTTGTTTTCGGCAAAAAGGGGCATGCATATTTACACGCTACTCTACCTTTGCTAATGCTAGTTTGGAGAGTACTTACGCATATCCTGTGGCATCCTTTTTGCGCTATTTCTTCTTTCTTTTCGCACGCGCTTATGCGTAGAAAGAGACCAGAAAAAGGGGAAGACGGGAACCACGGCGTCCCTCGCGAGAAAATGGATGCGATTTTGATTTCCCACGCCTCGCCGTTAGCAAAAAAAAAAAAATAATAATAATCATTGAAAATTAAAAATAACAATAAAAATATTAATAACAAAACAAAAGAAAAAGAAAAAAGAAATCAAGAGCAAATGAGTTGGCGTGTTCGAAAGGGAGAAAGTCGTAGGCTGTCGAGGCAGGACGACGCCAGCAATCCCAGCCTCAGCCTGACAACAGCGTGCAAGGTTGCGGCCGCGGGTCAGGACGCCCAGATGCGGCAGAGGAGTCTTCGGGACCGGCCAGCGTGAGTAGAGTCCTCTTTGACGCACGCACACGCGCACTTGGAGGCACGCAGCNGAGAATGAGACGAACCGGAGAGAGAGAGAGACAAACAGAGAACAAGCAAACGAAATAAAGAATAGAAGAGAAGAGAATAAAGACAACCGATACACACAGCGCGCTGCTTTACAGAAGAGAGGAAGAAAAGCGGAACGAGGGATAGAAGTGAAGATAAAAAGAACGATAAGAAGCAGAAGAAGACGAGAGAAACAAGGATATAAAATACGAGAGGAGCACCAGAGAGGAGAGAGACGGCAACCGGGGCAACACGAGAGAAAAAGACACGCGCACACCAGAGCGGAGGAAGTTTAACATACATATTAGAAAAAATAAAGATAAACAAGAGACCGGGAACAAGATACACAAAAGGAGGGACACCGAATACAGCCTCGTTCGAGAGAGCAGCCGCGACCCCGAGTTAAGGAGAAGAGAGAAAAACGCGAAAGAGGAAGTAGAGTAGTGAAGATATTTTAAAAAAAAAAAAAAAAAAAAAAAAAACAGATAACGAAAGCAAAGGAGACGAAAAGAAAAAACAAAAATTACAGAAGAAGCAGAAAGGACACCGATAACCCAGCCCTCGCATCCGAAGAGCAGACGCGACCCGGAGAAGGAGAAGAGAAAGAAACGGAAAGAGAAGTAGAAGTAGAAAGAAGAAAAAAAAAAAAAAAAAAAAAAAAACAGATAACGAAGCAAAGGAGACGAAGAAGAAAAAACAAAATTACAAGAAGCAGAAAGGACACCGATAACCCAGCCCTCGCATCCGAAGAGCAGACGCGACCCGGAGAAGGAGAAAGAAAGAAACGGAAAGAGAAGTAGAAGTAGAAGAAGATTAAAAAAAAAAAAAAAAAAAAAAACAGATAACGAAGCAAAGGAACGAAGAAGAAAAAACAAAAATCAGAAGAAGCAGAAAGGACACCGACAACCCAGCCCTCGCATCCGAAGAGCAGACGCGACCCGGAGAAGGAGAAGAGAAAGAAACGGAAAAGAGAAGTAGAAGTAGAAGAAGATTAAAAAAAAAAAAAAAAAAAAAAAACAGATAACGAAGCAAGGAGACGAAGAAGAAAAAACAAAATTACAAGAAGCAGAAAGGACACCGACAACCCAGCCCTCGCATCCGAAGAGCAGGCGACCCGGGCAAGAGAAGAGAAGGAAAGAGAAGAGAAAGTAGAAGAGAAGATTAAAAAAAAAAAAAAAGAAAAGAAAAAACGAAGAGAAAGGAGAAAGAAGAGAAGAAAAAAAAAATCAAGAAGCAGAAAGGATTAACGAATAAGCCCAGCCCTCGCATCCGAAGAGCAGACGCGACCCGGAGAAGAAGAAAGAAGAGAGAGAACGGAAAGAGAAGTAGAAAGAAGAATTAAAAAAAAAAAAAAAAAAAAAAAACAGATAACGAAGCAAAGGAGACGAAGAAGAAAAACAAAAACAAGAAGCCAGAAAGGACAAAGGAACCCAAGCCCTCGCATCCGAAGAGCAGACCGCGACCCAGGGAAGAAGGAGAAGAGAAAGAAGGAAGAGAAGAGAGTAGAAGAAGATTAAAAAAAAAAAAAAAAAAAAAAAAACAGAAACGAAGCAAAGGAGACGAACGAGAGAGAAAAACAAAAATTACAGAAGCAGAAAGGACACCGATAACCCAGCCCTCGCATCCGAAGAGCAGACGCGACCCGGAAAGGAGAAAGAGAGAAACGGAAGGAAAGAGAAGTAGAAGATTAAAAAAAAAAAAGAAAAAAGATAACGAAGCAAAGAGAGAGGACGAAAGAAGAAAACAAAAATAAATACAAGAAGCAGAAAAGGACACCGATAACCCAGTCCTCGCATCCGAAGAGCAGACGCGACCCGGAGAAGGAGAGAGAAAAGAAACGGAAAGAGAAGTAGAAGTAGAAGAATTAAAAAAAAAAAAAAAAAAAACAGATAACGAAGCAAAGAAGGAGACGAAGAAAAAAAATAAATACAAAAAGCAGAAAGGACACCGATAACCCAGCCCTCGCATCCGAAGAGCAGACGCGACCCGCGGGAAGGAGAAGAGAAAGAAACGGAAAGAGAAGTAGAAGTAAGAAGATAAAAAAAAAAAAGAAAAAAAAACAGATAACGAAGCAAAGGAGACGAAGAAGAAAAAAACAAAATATACAAGAAGCAGAAAGGACACCGATAACCCAGTCCCCGCATCCGAAGAGCAGACGCGACCCGGAGAAGGAGAAGAGAAAGAAACGGAAAGAGAAGTAGAAGAAAGTAGAAGAAGATAAAAAAAAAAAAAAAAAAAAAAAACGAGAACGGAAGAAAGAAGAAAAAAAAATAAATACAAGAAGCAGAAAGGACACCGATAACCCAGCCTCGCATCCGAAGAGCAGACGCGACCCGGAGAAGGAGAAGAGAAAGAAACGGAAAAGAGAAGTAGAGAGTAGAAGAAGATTAAAAAAAAAAAATAAAAAAAAATAGAAAAATAAAAGAAAAAAAACCAAAAAAAGACGAAAAAGCAGAAGAGAGCATCAGAAGAAGAGAAGAAAATAAATAACAGCCAGCAGAGGAACCGAAGATACACGCGATAAGGACCCTCCGAAAAAGGAAGAAGTAAGAAAAATAAATAAAAACAGATAACGAAGCAAAGGAGACGATAAATACAAGAAGCAGAAAGGACACCGATAACCCAGCCCTCGCATCCGAAGAGCAAGCCGCGACCCGGAGAAAGGAGAAGAGAAAGAAACGGAAAGAGAAGTAGAAGTAGAAGATTAAAAAAAAAAGAAAAAAAAAACAGATAACGAAGCAAAGGAGACGAAGAAGAAAAAACAAAATAAATACAAGAAGCAGAAAGGACACCGATAACCCAGTCCTCGCATCCGAAGAGCAGACGCGACCGGAGAAGGAGAAGAGAAAGAAACGGAAAGAGAAGTAGAAGTAGAAGAAGATTAAAAAATAAAAAAAAATAATAAATAAATAAAATAAAAACAGATAACGAAGCAAAGGAGACGAAGAAAAAAATAAATACAAGAAGCAGAAAGGACACCGATAACCCAGCCCTCGCATCCGAAGAGCAGCCGCGACCCGGAGAAGGAGAAGAGAAAGAAACGGAAAGAGAAGTAGAAGTAGAAGATAAAAAAAAAAAAAGAAAAAAACAGATAACGAAGCAAAGGAGACGAAGAAGAAAAACAAAATAAATATACAAGAAGCAGAAAGGACACCGATAACCCAGTCCCTCGCATCCGAAGAGCAGACGCGACCCGGAGAAGAAGAGAAAGAAACGGAAAGAGAAGTAGAAGTAGAAGAAGATTAAAGAAAAAAAAAAAAAACATAACGAAGCAAAGGAGACGAAGAAGAAAAAACAAAATAAATACAAGAAGCAGAAAGGACACCGATAACCCAGCCTCGCATCCGAAGAGCAGACGCGACCCGGAGAAGGAGAGAAAGAAACGGAAAGAGAAGTAGAAGAAGAAGATAAAAAAAAAAGGTAACGAACCAAAGAAGAAGACGAAGAAGAAAAAACAAAATAACTACAAGAAGCAGAAAGGACACCGATAACCCAGCCCTCGCATCCGAAGAGCAGACGCGACCCGGAGAAGGAGAAGAGAAAGAAACGGAAAGAGAGGTAGAAGTAGAAGAAGATAAAAAAGAACAGATAACGAACCAAAAAAGGAGACGAAGAAAGAAAAAAACAAAATAAATACAAGAAGCAGAAAGGACACCGATAACCAGCCCTCGCATCCGAAGAGCAGACGCGACCCGGAGAAGGAGAAGAGAAAGAAACGGAAAGAGAAGTAGAAGTAGAAGAAGATTAAAAAAGAAAAAAAAATAAATAAATAAATAAAAAAAAACAGATAACGAAGCAAAACGAAGAAAACCAAAATAAATACAAGAAGCAGAAAGGACACCGATAACCCAGTCCTCGCATCCGAAGAGCAGACGCGACCCGGAGAAGGAGAAGAGAAAGAAACGGAAAGAGAAGTAGAAGTAGAAGAAGATTAAAAAAAAAAAAAAAAAAAAACAGATAACGAAGCAAAGGAGACGAAGAAGAAAAAACAAAATAAATACAAGAAGCAGAAAGGACACCGATAACCCAGCCCTCGCATCCGAAGAGCAGACGCGACCCGGAGAAGGAGAAGAGAAAGAAACGGAAAGAGAAGTAGAAGTAGAGAAGATTAAAAAATAAAAATAAAAAAAAATAAATAAATAATAAAAACAGATAACGAAGCAAAGGAGACGAAGAAAAACCAAAATAAATACAAGAAGCAGAAAGGACACCGATAACCCAGTCCTCGCATCCGAAGAGCAGACGCGACCGGAGAAGAAGAAAGAAACGGAAAGAGAAGTAGAAAGAAAAAGATAAAAAAAACAGGTAACGAACAAAAGAAGAAGACGAAGAAGAAAAAACAAAAATAAATACAAGAAGCAGAAAGGACACCGACAACCCAGCCCTCGCATCCGAAGAGCAGCCGCGACCCGGAGAAGGAGAAGAGAAAGAAACGGAAAGAGAAGTAGAAGTAGAAGAAGATAAAAAAGAACAGATAACGAAGCAAAGGAGACGAAGAAGAAAAAACAAAATAAATACAAGAAGCAGAAAGGACACCGATAACCCAGCCCGCATCCGAAGAGCAGACGCGACCGGAGAAGGAGAAGAGAAAGAAACGGAAAGAGAAGTAGAAGTAGAAGAAGATTAAAAAAAAGAAAAATAAAAAAATAAATAAATAAATAAAATAAAAACAGATAACGAAGCAAAGAGAGACGAAGAAAAAAAAAATAAATACAAGAAGCAGAAAAGACACCGATAACCCAGTCCTCGCATCCGAAGAGCAGACGCGACCCGGAGAAGAAGAGAAAGAAACGGAAAGAGAGGTAGAAGTAGAAGATAAATAAGAACAGATAACGAAGCAAAAGAAGAAGACGAAGAAGAAAAACAAAATAAATACAAGAAGCAGAAAGGACACCGATAACCCAGCCCTCGCATCCGAAGAGCAGACGCGACCCGGAGAAGGAGAAGAGAAAGAAACGAAAGAGAAGTAGAAGTAGAAGAAGATTAAAAAAAAAAAAAAAAAACAGATAACGAAGCAAAGGAGACGAAGAAGAAAAAACAAAATAAATACAAGAAGCAGAAAGGACACCGATAACCCAGTCCTCGCATCCGAAGAGCAGACGCGACCCGGAGAAGGAGAAGAGAAAGAAACGGAAGAGAGTAGAAGTAGAAAAGATTAAAAAAAAAAAAAAAAAACAGATAACGAAGCAAAGGAGACGAAGAAGAAACAAAATAAAATACAAGAAGCAGAAAGGACACCGAAATCGCATCCGAAGAGCAGACGCGACCCGGAGAAGGAGAAGAGAAACGGAAAAGAAGTAGAAGTAGAAGAAGATTAAAAAGAAAAATAAAAAAAATAAATAAATAAATAAAATAAAAACAGATAACGAAGCAAAGGAGACGAAGAAAAAACCAAAATAAATACAAGAAGCAGAAAGGACACCGATAACCCAGTCCTCGCATCCGAAGAGCAGACAGACGCGACCCGGAGAAGAAGAGAAAGAAACGGAAAGAGAAGTAGAAGAAGAAGATAAAAAGAACAGGTAACGAACCAAAGAAGAAGACGAAGAAGAAAAAACAAAATAAATACAAGAAGCAGAAAGGACACCGATAACCCAGCCCTCGCATCCGAAGAGCAGACGCGACCCGGAGAAGGAGAAGAGAAAGAAACAGAAAGAGAAGTAGAAGTAGAAGAAGATAAAAAAAGAACAGATAACGAACCAAAGAAGGAGACGAAGAAGAAAAAACAAAATAAATGCAAGAAGCAGAAAGGACACCGAAACCCAGCCCTCGCATCCGAAGAGCAGACGCGACCCGGAGAAGGAGAAGAGAAAGAAACGGAAAGAGAAAATAGAAGTAGAAAGAAGATTAAAAAAAAGAAAAATAAAAAAAAATAAATAAAATAAATAAAATAAAAACAGATAACGAAGCAAAGAACGAAGAAAAACCAAAATAAATAAAGCAGAAGAAGGCACCCGATAAACAGTCCTCCGAAGAGCAGACGCGACCGGAGAAGAAGAGAAAGAAACGGAAAGAGAAGTAGAAGAAGAAGATAAAAAAGAACAGGTAACGAACCAAAGAAGAAGACGAAGAAGAAAAAAAAATAAATACAAGAAGCAGAAAGGACACCGATAACCCAGCCCGCATCCGAAGAGCAGACGCGACCCGGAGAAGGAGAGAGAAAGAAACAGAAAGAGAAGTAGAAGTAGAAGAAGATAAAAAGAACAGATAACGAACCAAAGAAGGAGACGAAGAAGAAAAACCAATAAAATACAAGAAGCAGAAAGGACACGACAACCCAGTCCTCGCATCCGAAGAGCAGCCGCGACCCAGAGAAGGAGAAGAGAAAGAAACGGAAAGAGAAGTAGAAGTAGAAGAAGATAAAAAAAAAAAAAAAAAAAAAAAGATAACGAAGCAAAGGAGACGAAGAAAAACAAAATAAATACAAGAAGCAGAAAGGACACCGACAACCCAGTCCTCGCATCCGAAGAGCAGCGCGACCCGGAGAAGGAGAAGAGAAAGAAACGGAAAGAGAAGTAGAAGTAGAAGAAGATAAAAAAAAAAAAAAAAAAAAAAAACAGATAACGAAGCAAAGGAGACGAAGAAAAAAAAAATAACTACAAGAAGCAGAAAGGACACCGATAAGCCCAGTCCTCGCATCCGAAGAGCAGCGCGACCCGGAGAAGGAGAAGAGAAAGAAACGGAAAGAGAAGTAGAAGTAGAAGATTTAAAAAAAAAAAAAAAAAACAGAACGAAGCAAAGGAGACGAAGAAGAAAAAACAAAATAAATACAAGAAGCAGAAAGGACACCGACAACCCAGTCCTCGCATCCGAAGAGCAGCGCGACCCGGAGAAGGAGAAGAGAAAGAAACGGAAAGAGAAGTAGAAGTAGAAGATAAAAAAAAAAAAAAAAAAAAAACAGATAACGAAGCAAAGGAGACGAAGAAAAAAAACAAAAATACAAGAAGCAGAAAGGACACCGACAACCCAGCCCTCGCATCCGAAGAGCAGCCGCGACCCGGAGAAGGAGAAGAGAAAGAAACGGAAAGAGAAGTAGAAGTAGAAGAAGATAAAAAAAAAAAAAAAAAAAAAAAAAAAAACAGATAACGAAGCAAAGGAGACGAAGAAAAAACAAAATAACTACAAGAAGCAGAAAGGACACCGATAAGCCCAGTCCTCGCATCCGAAGAGCAGCCGCGACCCGGAGAAGGAGAAAGAAAGAAACGGAAAGAGAAGTAGAAGTAGAAGATTTAAAAAAAAAAAAAAAAAACAGAACGAAACAAAGGAGACGAAGAAGAAAAAACAAAATAAATACAAGAAGAAGAAAGGACACCGATAACCCAGTCCTCGCATCCGAAAGGGAGAGACGCGAACCAAAGAAGCAGAAGAAAAAAAAGGAATAGAAATACAAAAAAATGGAAGATAACGAACCGAAGAATCAGAACAAACAAAAGAACTACAAAAATCAGAAGAAGAAGAAGAAGAAAAGACACCGATAACCCAGTCCTCGCATCCGAAGAGCAGACGCGAACCAAAGAAGGAGACGAAGAAAAAACAAAATAAATACAAGAACCAAAGAAGGAGACGAAGAAAAAACAAAATAAATACAAGAACCAAAGAAGGAGACGAAGAAAAAACAAAATAAATACAAGAACCAAAGAAGGAGACGAAAGAAGAAAAACAAAAGAACTACAATCAGAAGAAGAAGAAAAAAATCACCAATAACCCAGCCCTCGCATCCGAAGAGCAGCCGCGACCCGGAGAAGGAGAAGAGAAAGAAACGGAAAGAGAAGTAGAAGTAGAAGAAGATTAAAAAAAAAAAAAAAAAAAAAAAAAAAAAAAAAAAAAAAAAGATAACGAACCAAAGAAGGAGACGAAGGAGAAAAAACAAAAATCAGGAGAAGTAGAAAGGACACCGATAACCCAGCCCTCGCATCCGAAGAGCAGCCGCGACCCGGAGAAGGAGAAGAGAAAGAAACGGAAGAGAAGTAGAAGTAGAAGAAGATTAAAAAAAAAACAAAAAAAAAAAACAGATAACGAAGCAAAGGAGACGAAGAAGAAAAAAATAAATACAAGAAGAAGAAAGGACACCGATAACCCAGTCCTCGCATCCAAAAGGGAGAGACGCGAACCAAAAAACAAAGAACCAAAGAAGAGACGAAGAAGAAAAAACAAAATAAATACAAGAACCAAAGAAGGACGAAGAAGAAAAACAAATAATACAAGAACCAAAGAAGGAGACGAAGAAGAAAAAACAAATAAATACAAGAACCAAAGAAGGAGACGAAGAAGAAAAAAACAAAATAAATACAAGACCAAAGAGGAGACGAAGAAGAAAAAACAAAATAAATACAAGAACCAAAGAAGGAGACGAAGAAGAAAAAACAAAATAAATACAAGAACCAAAGAAGGAGACGAAGAAGAAAAAACAAAATAAATACAAGAACCAAAGAAGGAGACGAAGAAGAAAAAACAAAATAAATACAAGAACCAAAGAAGGAGACGAAGAAGAAAAAACAAAATAAATACAAGAAGCAGAAAGGACACCGATAACCCAGCCCTCGCATCCGAAGAGCAGCCGCGAACCAAAGAAGCAGAAGAAGAAACAGGAATATAAAATACAAAAAAAGAAAGAAACGAGAAACGAACCGAAGAAGAAGAACAAACAAAAGAACTACAATAATCAGAAGAAGAAGAAAAAAAATCACCAATAACCCAGCCCTCGCATCCGAAGAGCAGCCGCGACCCGGAGAAGGAGAAGAGAAAGAAACGGAAAGAGAAGTAGAAGTAGAAGAAGATTAAAAAAAAAAAAAAAAAAAAAAAAAAAACAGATAACGAACCAAAGAAGGAGACGAAGGAGAAAAAACAAAAATCAGGAGAAGTAGAAAGGACACCGATAACCCAGCCCTCGCATCCGAAGAGCAGCCGCGACCCGGAGAAGGAGAAGAGAAAGAAACATAAAGATAAATAGAAGTAGAAGATAAAAAAGAACAGAGACGCGAACCAAAGAAGGAGACGAAGAAAAAACAAAATAAATACAAGAACAAGAAAGGACACCAATAACCCACGCGAACCAAAGAAGGAGACGAAGAAAAAACAAAATAAATACAAGAAGTCCTCGCATCCGAAGAGCAGCCGCGACCCGGAGAAGGAGAAGCCAAAGAAACGGAAAGAGAAGTAGAAGATAAAAAAAAAAAAAAAAAAAAAAAAAAAAAAAAAAAAAACAGATAACGAAGCAAAGGAGACGAAGAAGAAAAAACAAAATAAATACAAGAAGCAGAAAGGACACCGATAACCCAGCCCTCGCATCCGAAGAGCAGCCGCACGAAACGCGATCTCCCGGCGCCGCGGCCGTTGCGGTGGGAGGGACTTAGCGGCGCCGATGACCTCGGGCTCGCAGTTTTCTATTGTCTTATTTATTTATCTTTTTTTTATTATTGTTTCATTATTTTCTTTATTTGAGTATTTTTTATTATTGTTTCATTATTTTTCTTTATTTGAGCATTTTTTTTTTATTATTGTTTCTCGGGTTCGGATTTTTTTATTGTCTTATTATTATTTTTAAATTATTGTTTCATTATTTTTCTTTATTTGAGGATTTTTTTTTATTGTTTCATTATTTGGGCTCGGATTTTTCTATTGTTTTATTTATTTATCTTTTTTTTTATTATTGTTCATTATTTTTCTCGGGTTCGGATTTTTCTATTGTCTTATTATTATTATTTTTAATTCATTATTTTTCTTTATTTGAGTATATTTTTATTGTTTCATTATTTTTCTTTATTTGAGTATATTTTTATTGTTTCATTATTTTCTTTATTTGAGTATTTGTTTTTATTATTGTTTCATTATTTGGGCTCGGAGTTTTCTATTGTTTTATTTATTTATCTTTTTTTATTATTGTTTCATTATTTTTCTTTATTTGAGTATTTTTTTTATTATTGTTTCATTATTTGGGCTCGGAGTTTTCTATTGTTTTATTTGAGTATTTTTTTTATTATTGTTTCATTATTTGGGCTCGGATTTTTCTATTGTTTTATTTATTTATCTTTTTTATTATTGTTTCATTATTTGGGCTCGGATTTTTCTATTGTTTTATTATTTATCTTTTTTTTATTATTGTTTCATTATTTGGGCTCGGAGTTTTCTATTGTTTTATTTAGTTATTTTTTTATATTGTTTCATTATTTGGGCTCGGAGTTTTCTATTGTTTTATTTAGTTATCTTTTTTATTATTGTTTTCATTATTTTTTTTATTTAAGCATTTTTTTTTATTATTGTTTCTCGGGTTCGGATTTTTTATTGTCTTATTATTATTTTTAAATTATTGTTTCATTATTTTTCTTTATTTGAGTATTTTTTTTATTGTTGTTTCATTATTTTGGGCTCGGATTTTTCTATTGTTTTATTTATTTATCTTTTTATTATTGTTTCATTATTTGGGCTCGGATTTTTCTATTGTTTTATTTATTTATCTTTTTTTTTATATTGTTTCATTATTTTTCTTTATTTGAGTATTTTTTTTTTTATTATTGTTTCATTATTTTTTCTTAATTTGAGTATCTTTAAAAAAAATTCTCTGTTTAGTTGTGTTTGTTTGTTTTAGTTGTTTATCATCACTGTTGTTGTCGATTACTATTATTATTGCATCGTTATTGTCACTAGTATTATTATCAATATCATTCTCATTAGTAACATCATTGTCATTACTAGCATAATAATTATCACTAACATTATCAGTATCATCGTTATCATTATCATTATTGTTACAATCGTTTTCATTATCATTATTGTTACTATCATTTTCATTATCATTATTGTTACAATCGTTTTCATTATCATTATTGTTATTATCATTTTCATTATCATTATTGTTACTATCATTTTCATTATCATTATTACAATCTTTACTATAATCATTACCATTATCATTATCATTATTATTGTCATCATTATCCTTATCATCGCTATTATATCTATAATTATCGTTATCAATGTCATAACTATCATTAGTCATTATCATTATCATTACTGTCATCGTCTTCATTATTATTATTATTATAACTATATTTTTTTCATTATCATTATTATTAGTAGTAGTAGTTGTAGTAGTAGTAGTATTATCATTATTATCATTATTGTTATTATCATTATTATTATCATCATTATTATTATTTTCATTAACATCAGTATTGTCATTATTATCATTATTGTTATTATCATTATTATCATCATCAATATTATTATTTTCATTAACATCAGTATTATCATTATTATCATTATCATCATTACTATTCTTATCATCATTATCAATATGATCATTACCATCATATCATTATCATAACTTGTATACATGTATATGTATTGATATAAAAGTACACGTATGTCATTAGATCAATTTCACACATTTGGATTTGATAAATTTATCTAAATCAAATTAAATACCTTTATTAAATCAAATTAAATACTTAAATAAATAAAAAATGATTAAATACCTTTGATAAATGAGACAGATAATAGACGGATAAAAAGCACACGGATGTTGACAAATGATTTTTTTTCTTTTGGAGTACATGTTGCATGAAAAAATAACACGCCTGTGGGAATATGCTAATTACAGAGAGATCATCTTTTGCTCTTGTCGTGTTCTCTCTCTTTTTTCTTTTTTCTCTACTACTCTCTTTCTTTCTTTTCTTTTTTCTTTCTTTCTTTCTCTTCTCTCTTCTCTCTCTCTCTCTCTCTCTCTCTCTCTCTCTCTCTCTCTCTCTCTCTCTCTCGCTCTCTCTTCTCCTCTCTCTCTCTCTCTCTCTTTGTGTGTGTGTGTGTGTGTGTGTATATATATATATATATATATATATATTTATATATTATATATACATATCATATATACATATATACATATATAATATATATATATATATA
>NW_020870454.1:360541-363041 GCF_003789085.1 Penaeus vannamei | reverse complement strand
GAGAGAGAGAGAGAGAGAGAGAGAGAGAGAGAAGAGAGAGAGAGAAAGAGGGAGAAAGAGAGAGAGAGGAGAGAGAAGAGAGAGAGAGAGAGGAGGAGAGAAGAGAAGAGAGAGAGAGAGAAGGAGAGAGAGAGACGAGGAAGAGAGAGAAGAGAGGAGAGAAAGGAGAGAAACAGGAGAGAGAATGAGAAAGAGAGAGACAGCGGCGGTGAAAAAGGGGGAGTTTAAATATTTGAATATTTATTATCCAGTTACTTATACTACTATCTTACTTAACGCACAAGATGCCTCCTCTGCATAGAGCCCAAATATAAAACACGTATATATATGTCTCTTTTATACTATCGCGTAAAAGAAAACATTATGACACATTTGAATTCATTTCTGACAATAAAAGTAATGATACTGATAAAAATAGAATCAAAATCACTCTACTCTACACCTAAAGTCCCCAAAAATATTTGAACGAACATACGCAACGATAAAGAAGAATTAATTTTTAAAATACAAAAACAAAACACACAAAAACGTTTCTTCGTTCGCATAAGGGTCAATCCGTGCAGGCGATGGTACCGGATTCACCCCCTACGAGAACGCCGCGACGGACATCCACCCGCTCACCACGCTAGTTCCGCGCGCAGACTGAGGAAGGCTGGGGATGTCACGGTCGGGTTGTCGGCATTAGGGGACACGGGGGGGCGGTAGTAAAGACGGAGGAGAGGCGGGCATGGGGGTGGGTAAGGACCGGCATGGGAGGACGCAGGGCGATGGGGCCGCGTGGCAGCAGGATGGCAGTGGGGACAGTGGTAGGCGCAGAGGAGCCGCAGGAGGCGCGGCGGGGAGCGGGAGCGTGCGAGAGGAGGAGGTGGCGCAGGGGCGGTAGAAGCGAGCGCAGTGCGGGAGGGCGGTTTAGAAGAGGAGGAGCGGGGAGCAGGGGGGGAGGGCGGGTAGCAAGGCCGGAGGAAGGGCGGAGAGGGTAGCAAGAGGAGGGGGGCAGCGGGGGGTAGAAGAGGAGGGCGGGCGAGGGGCTTAGAAGCAGCCAGGCAGTGCGGAGGGTGGTAGGAGCAGGAGGAGGCATGGAGGAGGAGCGGCGCGAGGGCGGGCGGTAGCAAGAGGCAGGACCGGCGGCGAGGGGGGTAGAAGAGGAGGGAGGAGGGGAGGTGGCGATAGGAGAGGAGGCGGGGGGGGAGGCGAGGATTACAAGATAAACAGTGCATACACATTACTCCGTGCCGGAAGCGAGTGTGGAGGGCGGTCGAAGGTGTTGTGTTGTGTGTGTGTGTGTGTAGTTGTGTTTGTATGTTGTGTGTCTGTGGTGTGTGTTGTTTGTTGTGTGTGTGTGTGTGTGTGTGTGTGTGTGTGTGCGTGTTGCGTCGTGCTCGTGTGCGTGCGTGTGCGTGGGCTTTACCCCATCTAAGTTATTTATATACCGAATTTGAAAAATATATCCAAATAAACTAACTCACGACCATATTCAGAACACAATAATGGATCCGAACTCAAAACGAAATTGAACCAAATCAACTGAAGTTTTTGATTAATCAAATCATTATATATTTTTTTTCATAATAGCTTTCCAGAGCTTGATTTTCCACGGCGCGAGCAACAGCGAGTGGATGCATATTGCCAAGTTCTCCATTTAAAGAACTGGACATGGGAATTGGCAGGAGACGTCAAATATGATTTCCCTTTGTGTGCTGCGTGCTTGTGTGTTGTGGTGTATGTGTGTGTTGTGTGTTGTGGTGTGTGCTGTGTGTCGTGTGTGTGCTGTGGTGTGTGTGTGGTGTGTGTGTGTGTGTGTGTGTGTGTGTGTGTGTGTGAGCGGAGGGAGAGCTTATGAGAGACGAGAGAGACGATGAGAGAGAGAGAGAGAGGGAGGAGAGAGGGAGGGAGGGAGGGAGGGAGGGAGGACCCGAGAAGAGAGAGGGAGAGGAGGAGAGAGGAGAGAGAGAGAAGAGAGAAGAGAGAGATGAGACGAGAGAGAGAGAGAGAGACAGAGAGAGAGAAAGAAATAGAGAGGAGAGATAAGGGACAAAGAGAGAGAGAGAGGAGAGAATAAAGAAAGAGAGGAGAAGAAAAAGAAAAAGAAAAAGAGAAAAAAAAGAAGATTCTCGTCGTGCACGAAACGCATTCACCTGATGATGAAAAAAAAAAAAAAAAAACATTCTTTTTTCAAACGATCACTTCTACATTCAATATAAATTCCCGGTCCGACCTCAAAATATATTTGCCTCCATCCATACTCCAAGCCAGCAGTAAGAAAGCCACATCAGCCAGAGTTGTTATTGTAGCCGTAATAGCAATATCAGACGCAGGTGGAAGGGAAGTGTTGTCAAAAAAAAAAAAAAAAAAAAAAAATCGTTTCCTCCTCTCATTTGTGTGCGTCGTCTGCAGGGTTCGGGAGATGGAGAGAGAGCAGAGAGAGAGAGAGAGCAGAGGAGAGGGGCAGAGAGAGACAGAGAGAGAGAGAGAGAGAGAGAGAGCAGAGAGAGAGAGAGAA
>NW_020870454.1:351880-359593 GCF_003789085.1 Penaeus vannamei | reverse complement strand
ACCTCTAGCACCCTCGCGCCGCCAGCGCCCGCCGCGCCTCCGTCAGCGCCTGCTGCGCCTTCGTCAGCGCCCACTGACCACCTAAGCCCTGACTCGCGTCGGGCCACCAACTGCGCCTGCAGCATCACCGTCAGCCCCGATTCCTGCAGCGATGCCCCCAATCAAGCCTTCACCGCCGACCAAGACCTCGGCCCTGAGTCGGCCTGAAGTTGTTGCCCTGATTGACCTACAGGGTAAGCTGCTGGGGGAATCCACGGAGCGCATGCACCAAGATCACTCACTCCAGATTGAGCGACTTCACTCCCGTCCCCCAATCAAGCCTTCAAAGAGCATCGAATTCCCTCATGCTGATGTCATTGAAATGAAGGCGCGAGAGAATGTCCTGAAGAGAGCCAACGAGGCGCTGCAAGCCCAGGTGAATGCAATGGCGAGAGAGATCGACAGTCTGAAGGCAGATAACGCTAAATTACAAGACAGAATGGACTACCAAGAGGACCAGAATCGCCGCAATAATAAGCGATTCACCGGCATCCCAGAGGAAAGCGGCGAGAACTGGCAGCAGCGTCAGCAGAAGCTGACCAATCTTCTCCGTCAGCATCTACACATCTCCCCGCAAATCAAGCGCGCACATCGCGTGGGGCAGCCGTCTCGTGATAAGCCTCGAGATATCGTCGCCAAGTTTACAAGGTTTGCAGACCGCGAGTTAGTCTACAGAGACAAACCCAAATTTAAAAATGCCCCCTTCAAGGTATTTGTCCATGAGGATTTCTGCCCCGGAACCATCCAAGCTCGCAAGGATCAGATGGAGCAGCTGAGGCAGGCCAGGAGCGAAGGCAAAACCGCTTACTTCAGCTACAGGATGTTAGTGGCAACTAAAAGAAAACGTACTCGCCCGAATCCTGGCTCGACGCTCCCTCTCCCTCCTCCTGGGTCTGACTCTGATGATCTGCAGCTGCCCACTCCACTAGAGCCACGCCCACCTCGAGGCTCCCTGTCTGACCCACCATCCCCTGTGCTCCAGCGACCTCCATGCGCCACCCCACGTCACGACCCACCTATGCAAAAAGCAGCTAAGACTCCTGAAGGAGCTTTTCGCTACAGCAGGTCTCCGCAGCCGATGCAGAGCAATGCCTCCTTCTCCCCTGTGAGCCAAAGGCTTCGAGGTAAGCCATATTAAGTAAGAGTGTCCTACCGTGTTATTTACAGTACAGACTGTATATTGTTTAACACAAAATGGCTGTACCATTTACTTTTCCATTTTCTCTTGTAAATGATGTTGATTTCTTGAATCTGTTTACCAATTTGGATTATATTCCTGGTATAAGTTTAGACAACTTAAATAATTTAGTATTTGAGAATTTTTCACCTGGTGACAAGAAACCGCAAGTTGACCATGATCCAGATTCTTTCACACAGAATTTCCTTGGAATGTCCAATCCTACATGTCCCTATGTTTTTCCTGGCCCTTCTCTTGCCGATGAATTGCAGTATAATGCAAACACCCACCTCTCAGTTATCAGTCACAATATCTGCAGCTTACCTGAACATTTTGATGACTTCTTTGATCAGTGCCTTGCGCCTTCTAGTACTGAATTTGACGCAATGCAACAACTTTATATATTACGTAATCATCAAACGTATTTCACTAATCGTTCTCGCAATAGAGGAGGTGTTGCACTATACATTCATAACAAGTTTTCATCGTACCTGAGACCTGATTTATCATTTCTTGACGATTATTTAGAATCTGTCTTTGTAGAAATTACTACTGCTTCTGATTCTCTCTTAATTGGACAACTTTACAGGCGTCCTAAAGTAATAATGACCTCTTCATTGATAAAATCAAACAGCTTCTAAATATTGCTGCCCAAGAAAAGAAATCTTGCATTCTTGTAGGGGATCTTAATAATTTATTAAGCAAGGACTCTGATCCCAAAGAACAAGTTTTGATATCTGTTTTTAATTCGCATTTGTATTGTAACACTATTACTAAGCCAACAAGAGTCCAAGGTAAATCGGCAACACTATTAGATCATTTGTGGACCAATTGCACTAACAGGATAACTAAAAATGATATTATGTACAGCAATATCTCTGACCATTTTCCCATTTATACTGTCTTCAGATTAGACTCGCCATGCCACTCGAGTTGTAAAAAAGCCATACACTTTAGATATTTTTCAAATGATAATATTCTGGATTTCCAAACTCGCCTTATGAATGTGTGCTGGGACTTAGTTTATGCCTCATCAAATCCATTTATTGCCTATGAGAATTTTATATCTATTTCCCTTCCTTCCTTCGAGAAATTCTTCCCAGTAGAGTAAAAAATAGTAAATCGAAAATCATACCATATGCCAGATATCAAACACGAAATCAAGCAGTTGATTAAAGAAAGAAATCAGATGCAAAAAAGTTTGTTAAATGGCCAATTACGTAAGGCGAAAAATTTCGTTGCCTGCGTAACAAAGTATCACGCAGGATCCGTGATGCCAAGTATAATCATTATGCAAATAAGCTTGGTGAATGTAAAAATGACTCTAAAAAAATCTTAGATAATAAGGAGCATCAGACAAATAAGATATTAGTTAATAACAAAGAAATAACTGAACCAGCACACATTGCCTCAGAATTCAACAATCATTTTAGTAATATTGGCAACAATTTAGCTGAAATGGTTGCTGATCACAATGGGGATCTCCAGACATTTCTTGGGCCTCAGATCCAAAGTACTTTTTCTCTTTTACCAATCACTGAAGCTGGACTTTTAGAAGTTGTAAAGGAACTAAAAAAATCTGCCCCTGGCCATGATAATATCCCCATGTTTATAGTCAAGCAGATTCTTCCAGCTATAATGAAGCCGTTGCATCATATTATAAACAGCTCATTAGAAACAGGGATATTTCCAGATAAATCAAAGATAGCTAAAGTTCATCCTCTATTCAAAGCAGGCGAGCGGTTTCGATTGAGCAACTTTCGTCCTGTCTCAGTCCTGGTAGTTTTCAGTAAGATTTTGGAGAAAATTATCTGTAAGCAATTAAATACCTTTTTAAATGAACACCGAATAATAACTGACTCCCAGTATGGCTTCATGAAAAAATAAATCTACAGAATCAGCCATTGTTCACTTTACAAATGATATCATCAAAGGCTCTAGGGGTATTTCTGGATTTATCTGAAGCATTTGATACTGTTAACCATAACATCTTGCTGCAAAAAATACATCATTATGGAATTCGAGGTTCAGCTCACAGAGAGTTTTCTTCTTACTTAAGCAACAGGACTCAATATGTATCATTTGGCAACCATTCCTCTTCTTTAAGTATATTAACATATGGTGTTCCTCAAGGCTCAATTTCTGGCCCAATTCTTTTCAGTGTTTAAATCAATGATGTAATCAATGCAAGTAAATTAGATTTATGCCGATGATACATGTATCTACATCTCTGGTGATTCATTACATGAGTTGGCAAATACAATTAATAATGGATTACTAAGTATTGAGAATTGGGTTTGCTTGAATAAATTGACTCTAAATCTTGAAAAATCCCATTATGTCATCTTCCACAGAAATGAACAGTTAGTCAGGCCGCCAGTAAAAGTAGGTCATACTCCAATGAAGAGACGAGAATCCACAACATTTCTTGGTATTTACTTAGATTTTCAGTTAAGATGGAAAGTGCACATTAATTATATTCAATGTAAACTAAGTAAACTGTGTGGGTTGATGTATCACACAGAACAAGTGTTAGGTACAAAGGTCCTAACTTACCTATATAATTCTTTGATATACCCGTACTTGACGTTTGGGCAAATCATATGGGGAGCAACTCACACAAACACTCTAAAGCCCATAATCACAACTCAGATGCGAGTGATAAGAACAATCTTGGGATTGAAAAAATATGACCATACAAATAACGGCTTCCTGCAGCTAAAATTATTGAAATATAATTATATAAATACTGCTGCGGCTTGTATATTTATAAATGTATATATACTCTTGAGAATGATATGTTTACTACGACAGCAAACGAACGGTATAACACACGAAATAACCTTTTAACTGTCCCATTCATGAGGTCTCAACATTCACAAACAAGTATCTTGTATCACGGGCCTTTATTACGGAATGATCTTCCAGAGTAAGAGAATGCACAACATTACTCTCCTTTAAAAACGCACTCAAACAATATTTGTTATCTCAATATGCTCTCTAACCTGCCAATGTATGTATGCTGTGTAATATGTTTAATTTACTCCAATTTCTTTGATGTTTCTGTAAAAATAATGTAAATAATTATATGAGATGTAAAATAATGTAAATAGTTATATTTGATGACAATGATACTGGATGTTCTAGTAATACAGGTAATTCTAGTTTGCTTCAAATTTGTATATGTGTATCAGTTTAATGTGTATGTATATAGCCTTGTTTGTATTATGTATACGGTTGTTAAACATCCATAATTGTTGCACCAGGGGCCTTCTGAAATGTCAAACTCCTGGAGGGCTCAGCCATATTGTATTATGTATCATGCTTTTGTATTTTTTTTTTTTTTTGGGGGGGGGCTAAATAAATTATTTGATTCTGATTGATTCTGATTCTCTCCTTCTCTCCCTCCTCCTCTTTCTCTCTCTCTCTCTCTCTCTCTCGTCTCTCTCTTCTCTCCTCCTCTCTCTCTCTCCTCTCTCTCTCTCTCTCGTCTCTCTCTCTCTTCTGCACCTCTCGCTCTGTCCTCTCCTCTCTCTCTCTCTCTCTCTCTCTCTCTCTCTCTCTCTCTCCCTTATCTCCTCTCTTCTCTCCTTCCTCCTCTCCCTCTCTCTCTCCTTCTCCTCTTCTTCCCCCTCTCTCTTCTCCTTCTCCCTCTCCTCTCTCTCCCTCCCATTCCTTTCTCCCCTCTCTTTCTCTCTCTCATCTCTCACTCCTCTCCTCTCCCTCTCCTCTCTCTCTTCCTCCGTCTCCTCTCCTCTCCTCTCCTCTCCTCTCTCTCTCTGTCTTCTCTCTCCTCTCCTCTCCTCTTCTATCCCTCTCCTCTCTATCCCCTCTCCCTCTATCCCTCTCCCTTCTATCCCCTCTCCTTCTACCATCTCCCTCTTCTCCCATCTCTCTTATCCCCTCTCAATCTCTATCCCTCTATCCGCTTCTATCCCCTCTCCTCTCTATCCTCTCTACCCCCCTCTCCTCTCTAACTCTCCTTCTACCTCTCCTCTCTACCTCTCCCTCATCTATCCATTCTCTCTCTATCCTCTCTCTCTCTATCCCTTCCCTCTTCTATCCCTCTCCCTTTCTATCCCTTTCTCTCTCACTTCACCTCTCCTTTCTATCCTCTCCTTCTTTACTCTCCTTTATCCCCCTCTCCCTCATCCCCCTCTCTCTCCTGTATCGCCGCCCGTCTTCCTCTCGCTCCTCTCTCTATCCCCCTTACCTCTCCTCTCTGCTCTCTCCCTGATCAAGTACCCCTCCCTCTTATACCTTTCTCTCTCGCATCTCTATCTCTCCCTCTCTATGCACATAAGTTGCTCATTCTAGGGATACCCATTGATATCTACTCTTCAACATTCTTTATCCCCTCTTTTACTCTTACTCTATATCCTCTCCTCTATCTCTATCCCTCTCCTCTCTAGTCCCCTCTCCTCTTCCTCTCTATCCTTCCTTTTCTATTCTATTACCCTCTCCTCGTCTCTTATCCTCTCATCTCCTGCTCTATCCCTCTATCTCCCTCTTCTCCCTCTCATCACCCCTCTCCCTCCTCTCTCCTTCTATCCTCTCCTCATCTTCTATCCCTTCCCTCTCATCTGCTATCCCTCTCTCCCTCTCTATCCTCGTCCCCTCTCCCTCCTCTCTGTCCCCATCTCCTCTCCCTCTCCTTCTCTCTCCGAGCAGCCCTCGTCGAACGCATGGCAGAATTATAAAATCATCTTCCTAGGACATGCAAATTTGAAACTTTATCAATCTGGTAAAAAAAAAAAAAACTTATCAATCTGTTTTTAAAACCTATTAGCATTGATGCCTCATTGTTTAGAGAGATCAACCTCCCCTCATGGCACATCAATGAGATTGCCCGATCGATAATACCAATAAGAGTGAAACCTGTGGCCCTGATCATTAGAGCAAAGAGGAAATGGAGAGGAGTTAACCTTGGACGGACGACAGGAAATGGTCGATTATGCCGCCAGTGATGAATTTTAATCTCTTTTTCCTTTCTCTCTCTCTTTATTCTCTTCTTTACAGTTTCTCTTTCTTCTTTCTTTCTTCTCTTTCTTTTTCTTCTTCTTTTCTTCTTCTTCTTTCTCTATCTCTCTCTCTCTTCTCTTTCTCGTCTTTCGTTCTCTCTCCTCTTTCATCAGTCTATCGTTCGTTCTTTCTCTCCTCTTCTCTTCTATTCTCTCTCTCTCTTTTCTTTTCTCTTTTNAGGGGAAAGGTGAAGGGTTATGGGAGAAGGGGGGAGAGGAGACGGTGAGAAATAGGGGAGAAGGGTTATGAATAAAGGAGGAAGGGGAGAAAGATGAGAAGTGTGAGGAAGGGTGAATAATAATTGCGTATGAGGCAGGGTGGGACAAAGAAAAAAAAAGTTAATGAGGAAAATGAAGAAACGAGAATAGGAAGTAAGGAAGATGGTGATAAAAAAGAAATTGATTTAAGTAGAAGTGGAGAACAAGAGCAATGAGAAAATACATACAAATTAGAGGGAAAATAGCCAGACAGAAAAAAGAAGAAAAAAAAACAGAAACAAAAATAAATAATTCAATAAATAAAACGTAAAAAACAGAAAGCAAAAAAGTGTCATAATACGTATTATTCATATATACATACATCTCCTTTCCCTCTCTTATTCCCCCTTTTCTATCTCCCTCTTTTACCCTCTCCATCTATCTCCCTATTCTATCCTCTCCTCTCTTCCTACGATCCTCTTCCCTCTAACCCAGTATAAAAAGCCGAAGACAAAGACAGTGTTTAGAAGGCATTGTTTTAAGAGTATTGTTAAAGCCATGTTCTGCCGACTGGACAAGCTAGCGTGTTTTTGAAGAGATTTATTTCCTTTGTTTATTTTCTGTTCTTTTTAACGATTTGGATTATATTTCGTTTGAAGTTTGTTGTTCTTGTTGATATTTTGATTTTTTTTTTTTTTTTTTTTTTTTTTTTTTTTTGCCGATGATGTTTGTATTTTTGAAGTGATAAGATTTGATGTTCATAATGATCGTCTTTTTCTGCTGTTGTTTTTCATTTGTTTTAATAACTGGACTAAGAAAATGGTAAGTGTCGGCAGGGAGTACTTCAGAACATTTGCCGAGGGTTTATTTTCTTTGTCGGAAAAGAAGGAGAAGAATAAAAAGATAAATTTGCCCATGTTTCAAGGGCGGAACGCTGCCAGGTGCGCGACGATGTTAGATTTTTTTTTTCTTTCAGTGCCTCTTCTTTTAACATCCTCCCCATTCTAACTTTTCTACTCCTTTCTCGTTTCTCTCACGTTCTCATTATTACATCTCTCTCCCTCTCCCTCTCTCCTCTTTCTTTACTCATTCCCCTTATTTTTTCCCTCTCCCCTTCCCACTCTCTCTCTCTCTCTCTCTCTCTCTCTCTCCCTCTCTCCTTCTCTTCTCTCCTCTTATCTCTCTCCTCTCTCCTCTCTCTCTCTCTCCTCTCTCTCTCCTCTCTCTCTCTCTCTCTCTCTCTCTCTCTCTCTCTCTCTCTCTCTCCTCCTCCTCCTC
>NW_020870454.1:314380-349380 GCF_003789085.1 Penaeus vannamei | reverse complement strand
TGTGTGTGTGTGTGTGTGTGTGTGTGTGTGTGTGTGTGTGTGTTGTGTGTGTGTGTGTGGTGTGTGTGTGTGTGTGTGTGTGTGTGTTGTGTGTGTGTGTGTGTGTTGTGCATGTAAGAATGAAAAAAAATAAAAGACATCAATTTTTCGAGAAGAGAATGCAGTTTGTCACCCACATACTTATTTTCTGATTCAAAGGCGATATATATTTATATTTTTCTCTCTCTCGCGGATGAAATAATTGTTGCTTGTTGAAGGATTCTGGGGAGAAATTGCTGAGTCACTGGTGATATTTCGTGTTTTATGATTATTGTTACTATGATTATTGTTAAGCTTTGACTAAGCTTGAAATTATGATCGAATCTTAATTTAGATTTTTTTTATGTTTAGATTTTTTTCATTAGTATTTTTTAATTTTCGTGTCATCGTTGTTGCTGTTATTGTAATTATTATATTATTATTATTATTATTATTATTATTATTATTATTATTATTATTATATTAATTATCATTATTATTATGATTGATCAATCATTATTATTATTATTGATCAATATCATTATTTATTATTATTATCAAAGTTATTGTTAATGTTATTATATTATCACTGTTATGATTATTATATATTGTTATTATTCTTATTCTTATTTTCATCATCATCGTCATTATAATTTTTATCATTATATCTGATATTGTTACAAAAGTAAAAACATTTTATTCCATAATGCCCACGCCACTTCCCTAACAATCTTTGTAATTTCCTTCGCTTCATTTCCTCTTTTTCTTTACCCTCTCTCGCCTTTTCCTCTTCCCACCTTTCTCTATTTCCTCTCTCGTTTTTCGTTCTTCTTTTTTCTCCCCTTCTTATCTTCGTTTAATATCAGCTGTCAGACACCGTGACAATCTTCGTTAACTCTCGGGTATGTGGCGTCTTTGGTTGCCATGGCGACGGCGGCGGCGTGGATGTGGGAAATGGGGGGATTGAAGAACCTTTGGCTTATTTTTCTGGTTTTAATGTCGTTGTTTTTGTTGTTTTGCTGTTGCTGTGATTGTGATGCTTCGTCAAGTATTTTTTTTTCTTTTTTTTTCTCCCTCTCCCCTCCCCCCCCCCCTCTCTCTCTCTCTCTCTCTCTCTCTCTCTCTCTCTCTCTCTCTCTCTCTCTCTCTCTCTCTCTCTCTCTCTCTCTCTCTCTCTTCCTCTCCCTCCCTCCCTCCTCCCTGTCCCTTCTCCCTCTCTCCTCCCTCCCCTCTCCCTCTTTCTCCCTCCCCCCTCCTCATCACCCATACACCCATTCTCTTCTACCTGTGCCTATTACCTAATTCCAATTCCCCCCCCCCCCTTCATCTCCCACACCCATTATCTCCCTCATCTCCTCTGTCGCATCCTCCAGGCGCCGAGGAAATGACCATGTCTCGACTCCCATTATATAAGGTGCATAAATTTTCCCTTTTTCTTTCGCTTCGGTCGCTGTCGTAGGGGTGTTTGTAGGGGTGGGGGTAGGGGAGGGAAGGGGAAGGGGGTGGCTAAATATGGCGTAGGGATTTATATATTCGGGATGGGGTGGGAAGGGGGGTGGGGGGAGGGATGGGGAGAAGATATGGGGTAAGGGGTAGGGGGTGATGGGTGGGGTGAGGGGGGAGTGCAGCGCAAGGTCGGATGTAAGTATATGTTGCGGAGGGGGGGGGGGAGACTAGGGTGGCGGAGGGAGGAAGAGAGAGGATCATAAGCACACATCTGCATATGTGCATGTACACACACACACACACACACACACACACACACACACACACAGACACACACACACACACACACACACACACACACACAACACACATACACACACACACACACACACACACACACGCGTAAGAGCTGATAACTACATCAAGGATCCATCACAGGTGCGTATTATCAGGGGCAAAGGCGGTCCTTATCCAGTGGTCTCTTTATTTGTTATTTCTTTGTTGTTTTTGTTCCGTTTTTTCCTTTTATTATTATGTGTTACTGTCGTCTTCATCACTATCATGATCATCATTCTCATTAATCATGATCATCAGTCTTCATTCTTATCCTCATTATCATCCCCATTACTATAATCATCATCATGATCATCACAGTTATCATCACCATCACTATGATTATCATAATCAACATCATCATCATCATCATCATCATCATCATGATCATGATCATGATCATCACAGTTATCATCACCATCACTGTGATTATCATAATCAACATCATCATCATCATCATCATCATCATCATCACAGTTATCATCACCATCACTGTGATTATCATAATCAACATCATCATCATCATCATCATCACCATCACCATCATAATCACCATTACCATCACAATCATCACTATAGTTATCATCATAATCATCACAATCATCATTATCATCACCACACTATCAATCATCATTAGCATTATTTCATCATCATCAATCAGCATCATTATTATTATCATCACAACAGTCATCAATTGCCATCACTGTTATTATCGTTATCATTTGCATTATTACTGTCGTCAGTATAACAATCATATTAATTACAATGACAGCAACATTAAGAATATTAATGATAATGAAAATAGAATTATACGATGTTTACCATTATTATTACAATTGTTTCTCATTACCATTATTATCCATTATATTATTATTATTATTATTGTTATTGTTATTATATTATTATTATTATTATTATTATATTATTATTATTATTATTTATTATTATTATTATTATATTATTATTATTATTATTATCATCATCACTTATCATCATCGTTACTTTCTAAATCTTGCATACCCATTAATATTAAAACAGAACATGTGATGGGCCACATGACAGACAGGGTGGTGGGGGGGGGGCAGAAAGTGAAAGTCGGAGAGAAAGAAAGAGAGAGAGGAGAGGGAGAGGGAGAGGGAGGAGAGGAGAGGAGAGGAGAGGGAGAGGGAGAGGAGAGGAGAGGGAGAGAGAGAGAGAGAGAGAGAGAGAGAGAGACAGAGACAGAGACAGAGACAGAGACAAGACAGAGACAGAGACAGAGACAGAGACAGAGACAGAGACAGAGACAGAGACAGAGACAGAGACAGAGACAGAGACAGAGACAGACAGACAGACAGAAATGAGAAATGAAAGATAAAAGGTGATTTTCAGCGGCGGTCAACAATCGCCATAACTGGAGTGAACGTTGCAGTAGTTGACCCATAAAAGCGACGGGTAGGCCAAGGTACAATAGTAAGACCTCCCGAAAACTGGGTCAGGTGCACGAGGGGGAAGGTCAACGCCACGTCATCATAGCGAGGTCACAAAAAGCCTTGACCATCGACTCCCGGTCATCGTCGTACCTCTGGCAGGCTTGACCGTGAGTGAGCGATTTTTGGCCCACCCTCGTACAGCTGGCACCTCGGGGGTCGCGGGTGTACGATGATTACAATTAATGACGAGGCTTCGTATAGGTGATAAAATTAATGATCGGGGGATGAACTTGTGAAGATTTACAAGCACAAGATCGTGAGTGTTTTTTTCCCTCTCTCTTTCTCCGACTTGCCATTTCGTCCAGACTGTTATTAGTGTCATTTTCTTTGTCTTCCTCGAGTTTTATTTATAGGTTTAAGCACGTTTCCCTCTTGGTCTTGGCGATGGTCGTGTCTTCCCGATCTTAACTTTTGGCGCGCAAAAATTTTCGTTTTCATTTCGAGACACTTTCTCCGGCCGCTTTGACATTTATGACCTTAAAGTCTTGTGTCGGGTTTTATAAATATGGAAGATGGATAAAAAAAAAAGACTGGTTGGAACTGGTGTTGAAAAATATGAAAAATTGGATTGGCAGTTTGAAGGGTAACGGGCTTATCTACGTTTTGCATGATATATAGTATCGTCGATTGATCTCTTAAATTTTTGCACATTTCGTTTCCCTTTTTGTTTTATGTATAATTTTCGTTCTTCACCTTTTTACGAGTATTGTCACTATCCCCTTCCATATATATTCCTCTTCCTCTTTCTCTATCTTTCTTTTTTTCTTTCTCTTTCTCTCTCTTTCTGTGTGTGTGTGTGTGTCTGTATGTGTGTGTATGTGTGCACGTGCACACACACACACACACACCACACACACACACACACACACACACACACACACACACACACACACACACACACACACACACACACACACACACCACACATATGTATGTATATATATATATATATATATATATAATATATGTGTATGCATGTATATATGTACGCGCACACACACACACGTGAGAGCTGATAACTACATCAAGGATCCATCACAGGTGTGTATATGCATACTGTATAATATATATATATATATAATATATATATATATAATATATATATATTAATATTATATATATATTACACGTCTATATATGTATATATATATATATATATATATATAATATATATATATATATATATATGTGTGTGTGTGTGTGTGTGTGTGTGTGTGTGTGTGTGTTGTGTGTGTATATATATATATATATATATATATATATATATATATATATATATATATATATATATACACACATATATAAATATATATTCATTCCTTACTACCACTCCCCCCCCCCCAATAGACAGAGGCATACCCCTCCCCCACCCCTACCCCACTCCACCCCTCAAGCAGCGCCGCGCGAATGTCCCACAATTCGCACATCATCTGTCATGCGGACCTTTTGTTGGCACCTAATTGGCCGTCTGTCAGTGCCAATCACGCGAGATAAGGCTGTCACTGGTGCCACGTCATGTCGAGGGGCACACGACATGCTGGCACCGTTGTGGGTACAGCATAGTCATGTACTTAAGCATGTATTGTGTAGTTTGTTGTGTGCATGGTAAGTAGTCTGTCTGTCTGTCTGTTTGGATGTTTGTGTTGTGTGTGTGTATGTGTGTGTCTGTGTGTGCTTATGTATGTGTGTTTTTTTGTGTATGTGTGTTTGTGTGTGTGTGCGTGTGAGTGTTGTTTGTGTGTGTGTGTGTGTGTGTTGTATGTGTGTGTTTGTGTGTGTATGTGTGTGTGTGTGTGCATGTGTGTGCGTGCGTGCGTGTGCATTTGTGTGTCCTCGCACGTTGCATGCATGTGTGTGATTTTATATTCGTGTGTATGTCTGTTTCTCCGTCAAATCACTCAGTCCTCTTCCTCCTTAATTTATTCTCTCTCACGTTGTTGCAAAAGAAAAAAAGGAAGAAAGAAATTAAGAAAAAAATAACAAAAACAAGCTGGCCCTTTCTCCCCGGCTGACAGCGCTGACACGGCTGACACCCCAGAGGCTCTCGAGGTCGTGATTAAATAGTTATCACATCAAAAAAAAAAAAAAAACAAGAGAGAGAAAGACAGAGAAAAGGAAAAAAAAGGAAAAATGAAAAAAAATACTGTTTGCAAATCTCTCATGTCAGTCAGTCAGTATGGTGAAGCTGCGAAGGTCGATGAGAGTGTGAATCGCTGTGGTGATGGTGAGTGAGATTAAAGTGATAGTGAATGATTTTTATTTAGTGGTACTGAGTATGGTAAGTCTGCATGGCTTGGTAATAGTGTCGATGGGTGTGGTGATAGTGAGATTAAAGGCGTGATAGAGAATGATTGTTTTTTTAGTGGTAATGAGTATGGTGAGTCTGCATGGTGATAGTGTCGATGGCTATGGTGATAGTGGCACTAAAAGTGCGATAATGAAGAATTGTTATTTAGTACTGAGTATGGTGAGTCTGCATGGCCTGGTGATAGTGTCGATGGGTATGGTAATAGTGATGATAGTGAGATTAAAGGCGTGATAGAGAATGACTGTTCTTTAGTGGTAGTGAGTATGGTGAGTCTGCCTGGTGATAGTGTCGATGGCTATGGTGATAATAATGATAGTGAGATTGAAGGTGCGATAGTGAATTATTGTTATTTAGTACTGCGTATGGTGAGTGCATGGCCTGGTGATAGTGTAAATGGCTGTGGTAATAGTGATGATGGTGAATAAGATTAGAGGTGCGTTAGTGAAGAATTGTTATTTAGTGGTGAGTCTGCATGACCTGGTGATAACGTGGATGGTTATGGTGATAGTGATGATAGTGAGAATGAAGATGGAATAGTGAAGAATAACTATCAAGCAATTCCATAGTTACTCCAGATTGAAGTGAGGAACCTTTTTTTTAATGAACGAAGAATTTCGGATTTTAGCTCATTTCCTCGTCCTCGCGCCTCCCTCCCTCCCCCCCCCCCCCCCCCCTTCCCTTCACTACTTCGAGGAAAAGCATAAATCGTAGTGAAAGCTTTTGCCCTTATTGGCTGTGACAGTTACAGGGAGTCGGGAATTTATTTAATGGCTTAACGATTAAAATTCCTTCTTTCTTTTTTTTCCTTTTTTTTCTCTCATTTTCATTTTATTTTTTTCCTGGAGGTAGGCCTGCTTAGAAGACCATAAATCAACGTAATTATGTTTTTTTTCAATGCTAATCCTTTCGTAAAGAGATTATAAAGTGCAAAAAATAGGGGAGAGGGAAAGGGAGAGCAGATAGGATAGACAGAGACAGGCAGACAGGCAACGGACAGAGACAGAGAAAGAAATCATAAGAGAGAGAGAGAGAGAGAGAGAGAGAGAGAGAGAGAGAGAGAGAGAGAGAGAGAGAGAGAGAGAGAGAGAGAGAGAGAGAGAGAGAGAGAGAGAGAGAGAGAGAGAGAGAGAGAGAGAGAGAGAGAGAGAGAGAGAGAGAGAAGAGAGAGAGAGAGAGAGAGAGAGCAAAGACAGACAGACAGAGAGAGGGAGAGAGAGAAGAAGAAGAGAGAGACAGAGAGAGAACCACGGCATTCTACCCCAGCATCCAGCATCTTTAAAAAACGGACTCGAGAGGCGAAGATGAAGGTCGAATTGGGATTTTAAAACTGATAAGGCCGTTGCTTGTCCACCTGTAGGAGCGGTAGGCCTATGGAGACTTAGGCCTATCGCTAATATTTGCACGTCCATTCTTCATCTTTCGCTCCTTCTCGCTGTTGTTATTGATGGTCCTCTCTCTCTCCCTTTCTTCTTTCTTTCTTTCACACTCTCTCTCTCTTTCTCTCTTTTCTCTCTCTCTTTCTCTTTCTCTTTCTCTTTCTCTCTCTCTCTCTCTCTCTCTCTCTCTCTCTCTCTCTCTCTCTCTCTCTCTCTCTCTCTCTCTCTCTATCTCTCTCTCTTTCTCTCTCTCTCTCTCTCTCTCTCTCTCTCTCTCTATCTCTATCTATCTTCTTCTCTTCTTTTTTCTCTCTATCATTATTTGTTGATCTCTCTCTCCTCCCTCTCTCTTTTTCTCCTCTCCTCTCTTTCTCCCCTCCCTCTTCTCTCCTCTCTTTCTCCCCTCCCTCTCCCTTCCTCTCTACCCTCCTCCCTCCTTCTCTCCTTCCCCCACCTCCACTCACTCTCCTTCGATCAACTCCTCCACTCTTGCAAGGTGAAAGTCCGAAAGGGCAAAAGGAATTTAGAACAACAACAACAAAAAAAAAAACTACGAAAAAAAAGAAACGAAAAATAAAAATAAAATTACAAAAAAAAAAGAATTAAAAAGTCAAACGAAAAAAAGAAACGAAAAATAAAAATAGAATTACAAAAAAAAAAAAATAAATAAGTAACTAAAATGAAATAAAAATTCAAAGGAGAAGAAGAAAAAAATGGAATTTGAAGCGATTTCGGTCGACTCGTTCAACGGCGTGTCTCGTTCGAGGCGGGAGCGGAGTCGGCGGCGAATTCTTACGTAGGGGTGGGGTGGGGTAGGAGTGTGGGGGTGGGAGTAGTTATCCGTGGGTTTTTATTTCTTCATTTGGGGCGTCAGGAGGAAAGGGGGGAGGGGGGTTGGGGCGGAGAAGCGTCTGTAGTGAACTTTTTATTTCTTATTTATTTTTTTATTCTTTATTTTATTTTATGATATAATTTTTTTTTTTATATATCACTGTAAACGTTTTTTAAGAAGATATGCTTCTTTGTTTATGATTTTTGAGATTGTTTATTTTAATGGTTTATTTATTTATAGGAAAAAATAAATTATACCACGTATGGTGAATATATTATTTTCCCCATGAAACGTTTTCTTTGTGTTTATGTTCTCAACGAATTGAACGACAAAATAGACAGACGATAGATAGAGAAAGAGAGACGACCAGATGAGAGATAGATCAGGTGGGCGGAGAAAGGGAAGGACGACCTCCAAATGGGCTGAGGGCGAGGGGTCGTTTTCGCTCCATTCTCTCTCTCTCTTTATGACTCTCTCTCTTCTCTCTCTCTCTTCTCTCTCTCTCTCTCTCTCTCTCTCTCTCTCTCTCTCTCTCTCCTCTCTCTCTCTCTCTCTCTCCTCTCTCTCTCTCTCTCTCTCTCTCTCTCTCTCTCTCTCTCTCTCTCTCTCTCTCTCTCTCTCTCTCTCTCTCTCTCTCTCTCTCTCTCTCTCTCTCTCTCTCTCTTCTCTCTCTCTCTCTCTCTCTCTCTCTGCCTCTCCTTCACGCGCGCCTGTCACCATCAGTCGTTTGTTCCTCGCCGCGGTTAATTAACAAATTAAGACTGTCTGTATGTTTTTTTTTTCCTTTTTTTCTTTTTCTTCTGTTGCGTCATCATCTTAATTTTCTTTCTTCCTCTTCTTCTTTTACTTCTCCTCCTTCTTTTTTTTCTTCTTCCTCTTCTAGTGCATCATCACTGCATCTCATCTTACTTCTTTTTTTCTTCTTCCTCTTCTACTGCATCATCATCTTTCTCTTTTTTTCCTCTTCTCCACCTCCTCCTCCTTCTCTGCATCGTCATCTTAACTTCTTCTTTTTCTCTTCTCCTCCTCCTCCACCTTCCTTCTCCTCCTCCACCTCCTTCTCCTCCTCCTCCACCTCCTTCTCCTCCTCCTTTTTTCTCCTCCTCCTCCTCCTCCTCCACCTCCTTCTTCTCCTTCTCCTCCTCCACCTCCTTCTTCTCCTTCTCCAGTATGAACAGAGGTGTCGTTTGAAGGTCATTTAGAACAAATGATTTGTTCACCCCCCCTCACCCCCCCTACCCCCCACCCCTCTGTCTCTGTAATGAAAGCCAGATGTGTAAAAAGATAGATAAAAAAGGGAGTAAGTAAGAATAGCTGATAAATGATAAGGAATAGGGAAATGGGCGCTTGGTTAGTTATTTAAATACGTTCGGAAATGATTTTGAGAAATGGGTTATTATGTTTAGTTTTTGTATGATATGATAGATATATCTGTTAATGACGATGAAGATAAATACTTTAATAATGATTGGTACTCAAATCATTTCTTAATATTTATGTGATGAAGATCAAATATTTGTATGATATGCTAGAGTTATATATGGTGATCAAGGTATACTGATAATGATAATGATAGAGATAATGAATCTTAACTGAATGAGAATGATGATTGAGTTAGAAAGATATACTTCAATGTCAGTTATGATGATAATGAGGTTGGTCATCATCACCACCAATACTTTCACCATCGTCATTATATTTATCATCAGTATCACCGTATTCATCGCCACCACTACCACCACCACCACCGCAATCAGCACCATCACCATTACAATTACCATCACTATCACTATCACCACCATCACCATCATCACCATTACCATTACACTTACCTTCACCATCACTATCATTATCATCACCACCATCATCATCGCCACCATTCTCTCCTTCTCACTTCCACCACCCCCTCCCCCCCCCCCCCCCCCCCCCCATGCCCAGAGCCGCCGGAACACACAGCAGACTCACGCAAAAAAAGTGCAACATTGTGATGAAGTGAAGAGAAAAAGTGTTTTACTTTGCTGTCTCCTTAACGCTTCGGAGGGTCGGTCCGCGAAAGTTCAAGGGCAGGAGGGAAGGGGAAGGGGAAGGGGGGGAGAGGAGGGGAGAGGAAGGGGGAAGGGGAAGGAGGAAGGAGGGGGGAAGGGGAAGGGAGGGAGGGAGAGGAAGGGGGAGGAAGGGGAAGGAGGGAAGGAGGAAGGGAAGGAAGAGGGGTGTGGGGAAGGGGAGGGGGGGGGAAGGGGGAGGGGGAGGGGAAGGGAGGGAGGGGAAGGGTGTGGGGAGGGGGATGGGGAAAGGGGGAAGAGATGTGGGGAAATGGGAAGGGGGGGGGAAGGGGGAAGGGAAAGTGAAGGGTATTGGGAGGGGAGTAGGAAGAAGGAATGGTAGTGGGAGGAGAAGAGGAGGGAATATAGGAGGATGGAGAGGAAAGAGTGGAGGTGAGTGGCAGGAGTGGGAAATAACATTTAACATTCACATATATGTATATCTATATATATATGCATACGCATACACGCACACACACACACACACACACACACACACACACACACACACACACACACACCACACACACACACACACACACACACACACACACACACACAACACACACACACACATATACACACACATATATATGTGTATGTGTGTGGTATGTATGTATGCATGTATGTATGTATATGTTTTAGTACGTTTCCCTCCCCGTCTCCTCTCGTACATTGGGCGTCCTCCCTCCCCTTCCCCCGGTCCCTCAGCCGACGGCCTATGGCAGACATAAACGCACACACGTCACAGGCCCCGCGGCTGGTGGTCCGGGCATCTCTCCCTTTGTTGGCTTCTTAGGCCCTATGATGGATGGCACGCCTGGGGGGCACTGATGAAGGGGCGGGAGAGGTGGGTATGGGGTGGGGGAGTGGGGGGAGGGAGGGAGGGGGTGGTAAGGGGGGGGGGGAAGTGGGCGGGATGGGTTGGCACCTTTTGATTTTTCTGGGTGGGTTTGGGGGGGTAGGGTAGGGATGGGGGAGGGGGTCATCTTCGTTTTCCTATTAGGTGTGGAGGGGGGAGAGGGAGAGGGGAGGGAAAAAGGAGAGGGAGACATGGGAGGAGGAGGACAAAGGTGAGAGGAGAGAGCAGAAAAGAGAAAAGAAAGAAGCAGAATCAGAGACAACGACAGAGACAGAAACTGCTACCAAAAAAAAAAAACAAAAAACAGAGGAAGGGGTAGAAATAGATACACAGAAAAAAAAAATCGGCAGTTGAAGATGACAGACAGACAGACAAAAATAAATATTCAGATTAAGATTTCCTGACATCCTTTTTGTAGGTACATCAGAAAATCCGTTTTCCGAAAATGCAGATTGGAGATTCTTCTACCGTTTTCATACCATTAAAAACGTATTTATTAGTTTGTTATGACTAAAGTGCGATATAATTTAGTTGGTTTTGTTTTGTTTTCTTTTCTTTTTTCGCTTCTTCTCTTTTCTAATGTGTTTTTTGTTTATATTTCCTTTCTCTTTGTCTGCTTAAACACACAAGAAAGTACTGATGTCCCGTGATGAATTCTTTATTTTTTTCTCTCTTTATTTTTTTCCTCTATATTTTTTTCCTGTTCTACCTGACCTTTTCACCGTTTTTTTTTCTTTGTCTTCTACGTCTTATTTATCTTTTTCGCTCCCCTCTTCCATCGTTTACTTTCTTTTTGTTTTTTTTTGTTTTACCTTATTTGTCCTCCTTTATTCATTTATCGCTTGTTGCACCTTCTGTCGACGTTCTTCGTGAGGTGACTTGGAGGTCATGTCACAGGGCGGATGTGTCTTGTCTTCGGCGTTCCTCTCTTCCTCCCTTCCTCCTCCCTTTATCTTCCTCTCTCTCAGACGCCGCTCTTCCTTGTTTCCATCTTCTTCTGCTACTGCTTTGCTCCTCTTCCTCTTCCTCCTCCTCCTACTATTACTACTGCTGCTGCTCTCCCTCCTCCTCCTCCTCTTACTCCTTCTCCTCCTCCACCTCCTTTGCTTCCTTTACTTTCTTCTTTTTCTCCTTTTCCTCCTCCTTCTTCTCCTCCTCTCCTTTCTTCTGCGTCACCTCTCTTCTCCTCCTTCTCTTTCTTGTCTTCCTTCTCCCCCTCGTTCTCTTTCTCTTCTTTCTTTTCCCCCATCTCTTCTTCTCTTTATCTTTTTCTTGATCCTCCTTCTCCTCCTCCTTCCTCTCCTCGACTCCTTTTCTTCTCCTCCTCTTGTATATCTTCCTCTCTCTCTCCCTCTCTCCTCTCTCGCCTCCTCTTTCTTCTCCTCCTCCTCTCCCCTCCCTCCTCCTCCTCCTCCTTCCTCCTCTTCCTCTACCTCTTCCTCCTCCTCCGTGTATCCTGAAGGTCGAGGATGACTTGTTTCTATTGTTTCCTGTGTATTGTTGTTTTTTTTCTAATTGGTGTTGTGACTGGGAGTGGGTGTTGCGTGCGTGTTTTTATTTGCTGTTTGATTTTTTCGTCATTCTCTGTTTAGTCTCATTCTTTTCCTCTTCTCCTCTGTTCTCCTTGGATCTTTGGCTGTTCTTTTGTTTTGTTTTTCTCTTTTTTAATTCTTTTTATCTCCACTGATTTTTTTTTTCTTCTTTTATCTCCACTTTCTTCATCTTCTTCTTTCCTTGTTTTCTTCCACTTTGTACTTCTGATTCTACCTCTCTTTACCGCAATATATGATAAAGAAAAGGAGAAGAGTGGAGGAAAAAGCCAACGAGAAGCTGCACCGTCGACGAGGTACCGCGAGGACTTGAGTGGTGCACCGTCTCTGCAATTGCACCGCCGCGGGCCCTTCCTCGCCTCCATCCCCCATCCTGTCTCTCTGTCTCTAGCTCTGTCTCTCTATCTCTCTGTCTCTCTATCTCTCTTCTCTCTTCTTTTTTTTTTCTTCTTTCTTTCTTCTTACTCTCTCTCTCTCTCTCTCTCTCTCTCTCTCTCTCTCTCTCTCTCTCTCTCTCTCTCTCTCTCTCTCTCTCTCTCTCTCTCTCTCTCTCTCTCCTCTTTCTTCTTCTCTTCTCTCTCCCTCCCTCCCTCCTCCCCACACATTCGGCTCTCCCACTATCCACTATCCCATTCCTTCCTCGTTCCTCACTCGGCTCCCCCCCCTTACATACACTCAGCTCTCCCATCCCCTCTGATACACATTCGTCACTCCCCCCTCCCCTATCCTCACTCCGCTCTACCACTCCTCCCACTCCCCCAAACAATCAGCCCTGTTCCTCCCCTCCCTCTACCCCATCCCCCAATATGCCTGAACCCCTTCCCCTCCCTCAAACTACTGTGCCCCCCCCCCTCTTCCCCCCAATATGCTGAACCCCTTCCCCTCCCTCAAACTACCTCTGCCCCCTCCCCCTCTTCCCCAATTTGACTCTACCCCTTCCCGTCCCTCAAACTACTCCTCCCCCTCCCCTCCCCCTAAATTCACTCAACCCTTCCCCTCCCTCAAACTACTCCTCCCCCCCTCCCTCTCTTCCCCCTAATTTCACTCAACCCCTTCCCCTCCCTCAAAACTCTCCCCCCTTCCCCTCCCCTCTCCCTCCCCTCCGTCTCCCTCTGTGATGGCCGGGTACGAGGGATGTAATCCTATGATCACCGTACGCGAGGTTATAGGATTAAAGGATTCGTTTTTTGTGGTTGGGGACGGGGTAGGATGGTGGACGAAGGAGGGGGAGGGGGCGGGGGGAGGAGGGATGGTAAGGAAGGGGTGGGGAAAGGGGGTGTTGGCTTAATTGTGGCAGCGGTTATTTTTTATGATTTCTTTCTTTATCTTTCTTCTATCTCTATCTATCTCTGTCTCTCTCTCTCTCTCTCTCTCTCTCTCTCTCTCTCCCCGTCCTTCATTTTTTATTCTTGCCTTTTTTTAGACCACCATTTTTGTTCGTATTATCACGTATTATTTACAGTTAACAGAGAAAACAAAAAACAAAAAACATAAAACACAAAAAAGGGTAAAAAAAAGTGACAAAAAACACAGACATAAATAAAGTAGAGAGGATGCCGAAATAGGATGAGAAGAGAGGAGGGTAATAAAGAAAAGACGTAGAAGAAGGAGAATGGAAAGAAAGAAAAGAATGGAAAGGAGGGAGAGAGGGATAAAAAAGGCAGAGAAAAGAAACAAGAAAAGGGTTGCAGTTGTTGCAATCGCCCGCCGTGTCCCGAAGCCATCACAGACCCTCTTGTTTGTCTTCTGTTGCTTCTCGTCGTGTGTCGTTGGTAATTAGCGTCGTCCCAGCGCCGGATGACGACGACGACTTGACGACTTCATTAGCGACGTTCGGCTCGTTCAAGGCTGTGCGAGAGGGGCGGGAGAGGGTCATTTACGAGGGTGTTCAGCCGTGTCGTAGGTCGAAGGTCGTGTCATGTTCGAGTGCCATCGTGTCGTAGGTGGAAGGTCGTGTCATGTTTGAGTGCCATCGTGTCGTAGGTCGAAGGTCGTGTCATGTTCGAGTGCCATCGTGTCGTCGTGTCGTAGGTCGTGTCATGTTTGAGTGACGTCGTGTCGTAGGTCGAAGGTCGTGTCATGTTCGAGTGCCATCGTGTCGTGTCGGTTTGTTTGCGCTGTGTCGGAGTGTGTCACGGCGTCGGGTGCCAGGCTATTGTCTGTCGTGGCGAATTGTGTCACGTGTCATGTCAGAAGAGATGAACATGCTCTGCTCGTGTGTAATATTTTTTTGGGTATGTATGTCATGTCTGTCCTTACCAAGTTATAAGGGGCATGTCATCTCTAACAGGGTTTCATTAACGTGGAAAATCGTAGAAATAATTGATTAAGATGAAATATTTGATTATATAATTGCTAAGTAAACGTGAGAAATCTTAGAAATGAATAATTAAGATGAATTATTTGATTATAAAATTCCTTAGTAAATGTCTGAAATCTTAGAGATAAATAATTAAGATGAATTATTTGATCATAAAATTCCTTAATAAACGTTAGGAAATCTTAGAGATAGATAAATCATTAAGATGAATCATTTGATTATATAATTGCTAAGTAAACGTGGAAAATCTCAGAGAAAATGAATTAAGATTAATTATTTAATTATATAATTGCTTAGTAAAGATGTTGTTTTTAAAAGGATCGGGTATGCACGGGTAGTTATTATGACCCTTTGTGTTTTGTGGAGTTTTATGAGGAATGAAGTGGGTTGTGTGCGAAATTCAGGGAGCTGCATTAAGGATTGCAAAAATCCGGAGGTCAAAGGAATATATGTATAATTTGCAATAAAGAAAAATGATATACGCATAATTGTAATAAAGAAAAATAATATACGCATAATTGCAGTAAAGAAAAATAATTTACGCATGATTGTAAGAAAAATAATTTACGCATAATTGTAATAAAGAAAAATAATATGTGCATAATTGCAATAAGAAAAACAATGTACGTATAACTGCAATAAAGAAAATTAAATCAAATTAACTATATTCAAAATGCAATGCAATGTTTCTAACCATAGTCTGAAATGCGAGTGATTTTGACCAAGAAGACATACTTAAAAAAAAAAAAAAAAAAAAAAATGAAATTTGAATGTATAATTTCCGTGTATAATTTATGAGGACTCATAAATCTCACGAGGAGGCCATTTAAAGCTAAAAGATAGTGTATCCTTGCATTAGACGGGCATAAGCTCCGGCCATAAGTTACGGAAAGGGGTGTAAGTAAAGTCTAGATACACTCTGTTCCGACGCCAAAGAAAAATTACGTCTGACATAAATCTGTATCTGTGTCGCGATAGAGTTAAGTAGATAATGAATGTTTTCACTTTATTTATTATGTATATATACCTATATGTATGTGTATATAGTATATATATATATATATATATATATATATATATATATATATATATATATATATATATATATAATATATATGTATTATATATATATATATATATATATATTATATATATATATATATATATATATATATATATATATATATATATATATATATATGTGTGTGTGTGGTGTGTGTGTGTGTGTGTGTGTGTGTGTGTGTGTGTGTGTGTGTGTGTGTGTGTGTGTGTGTGTGTGTGTGTGTGTGTGTGTGTGTGTGTGTGTGTGTGTGTGTGTGTGTGTTGTATATATATATATATATATATATATATATATATATATATATATATATATATATATATATATATATATGCATATATGTGTGTATGTATGCACGTATGCATGTATATATGTATGTATGTATGTATATATATATATATATATATATATATATATATATAATATATATATATATATATATATATATATATATGTATATGTATTGTATATATCATACATATGATATGTGTACTATATACCATATATATGATGTATATACATATATGCCCTATGTGTGTGTATATGTATGTGTACATTTACGTGTATGTGTTCACATTTTAGGGGGAGGGATATACTCCTCAGTTGTGACGCATATCTTTATCTGACAATGACCACGAGGGATTTTCTGACAGCATGCCACTCGCTGACGCCACCGAAATGCAAGGCGCGCTGACTCCCTCGCAACGCTCTCCCAGTACAAGAGAGAGACAGCTACTTCGCTACAACGGGCGAGCAAAGGGCGCTACAGGAGAACCACTCCCTTGATGGTGCGACCGGTTGTGCGATCGAGGTTACAACCGGAGCCGTTTTTCATTCCACAACCGGTGTTATAGTCGACTCTACAACCGATGTTGCGACCGATTCTACGACTGACTCTACGATCGACGTAACAACCGACGCTACAATCGACTATACAACTGATGTTACGACCGAATCTACAACTGACTCTACGACCGTAACAATTACGTAACAACCGACGCTACAATCGACTCTACAACCGTTGTTACATCCTACGCAACGACTGACTCTACAACACTACGACCGACTCCACGACACTACACCCGACTTCACAACCGACTCCACAACACTACGCCCGACTTCACAACCCACCACCACACCCGACAACCACCGCGTAAGTGTAAGTGTGTGTGTGTGCGATGCGATGACGTCACAGCTGCATCGGGCGAGAGGCAGATAATAGGAGGAGGCGAGACCGTCGATGTCAGCCTCGTAATGGCTAACAATAACCCGCTGACCGCAACTCGGCCCGACGGCGGACTCGACCCGACGGGGGGGGCGAGGGGTGGGGGTGGGGGTGAGGGTGAGGGTGAGGGTGAGGGTGAGGGGTGAGGGTGAGGAGTGGGGGTGAGGGCGAGGAGTGGGGGGTAGGGGAGAAAGAGTTAGGAAAAAGGGGGAGGAGGGAGATGGGGATAGAGATAGAGATAGAGGTAGAGATAAGGGAGAGATAGAGATAAAGGTAGAGATACGGGACAGACAGCGATAGAGGTAGCGACAGAAATAAGTGAGAAATAGAGATGGAGGTAGAGATAGAGATAGATGGAGAGGAGGGTGGGAAGGGGATGGTTAAGAAGAGGAATAGGGGGTAGGGTTGGGAGGGGAAGGGTGGGGGATGGTTAAGGATATTGAGAGGATAGGATGGGAAGAGAGACGATGGAGAGAGAGGGGAAATAAGGAATAAATGTGGGGGAGAGGGAGAGAGGAAGATCGATAAAAAAGAAAGGCGAGAAAGATAAAGAGAAAGAAAAAGTAAGGATTGGAAATGCGAAATGAAGGGAAGAGGGAGGAAGAAGAGGAGAAGAAGTTAAGAATAGGAAGAGACGGAGACTAAGCGAAGGAAGGGAAGGCCCAGGAAGAAGGGTAGGGAGAGGGCGAAGGGGGGGGGTTAGGATGTGCTTGGAATGTGCGAGAAAATAGGAGTGAGGACGGGCCAGGAGTTAGGGCTCGGCCAGTACAAGGAGGAGTTTAAGGAGTGGAAGTAGGATGAGAAGGATGGAGTAGAGAAGGATGAGGAGAGGAGCAAAGAAAAAAAAAGGTTGTAGGAGGAGGAGGTAAAAGGGGGAGATAAGAATGAGAGGATGTATAGATTGGATGACAAAGGGAGTGAGATATATAGGAGAGGATGTAGAAGGAGGGGAAAGGGGGAGGGGGATAAAGAGGAGAGCGTGGAGAAGAAGAAGAAAGAGGAGGGGGATAAAGAGGAAAGGATGTATAGATAGGATGGCAAGGGGGAGAGGATGTAGAAAGAGGAGGAGAAAGGGGGAGTAGATACGATATAGAAAGAGGGAGGTTAATAAAGAGAGGAAGTAGAAGAAGGAGGGGAAAGGATGAGAGGGGGATAGAGAGGAAAGGATAGAGGGATAGGATGTCAAGGAGTAGGGATAACTAAGACAGGATGTAGAAGAAGGAGGGAGAAGGAGGAGATAGGGATAAAGAAGGGAGGATGTGAAGACGAAAACATTGGTATGAACTTGTGTCATGGGGGGAGAGGGGAGGGGAGATGAGAGGAGAGAGGGGGAGGGAGGGAAGAGGGAGAGGAGAGGAGAGAGGGGGAGAGGGGAGAGGAGAGGAGAGAGGGGGGGGAGAGGAGAGAGGGAGAGGGAAGAGGGGGGAGAGGAGAGGAGGGGAAGAGGGGAGAGGAGAGGAGAGGGGGAAGAGGGGAGAGGAGGAGAGGAGAGAGGGGGAGGGGAGAGGAGAGGGGAGAGGAGAGGAGAGGAGAGAGGGGGAAGGGGAGAGGAGAGGGGAGAGGAGAGGAGAGAGGGGGAAGAGGGGAGAGGAGAGGAGAGGAGAGAGAAGAGGGAGAGGGAGAGGGGAGAGGAGAGGAAGAGGGGGAGAGGGGAGAGGAGAGGAGAGAAGGGGGAGGGGAGAGGGAAGAGGGGAGAGGAGAGGATAGGAGAAGTGAAGGAGGGGCGGGGGGCGGGGGGTAGGAGGGTACTACAGACGCCCGCATACCAGGTCCAACCCAGGTCACGCGCGGGAAGTTGTAATGAGAGGAGGAGGAAGAGAAGGAAGGAGAAAAAAAGGAGGAAGAAGATCGACAAGAAGAAGAAAGGGGAGAATAATTAAAAGGGAAGGAAGAATAGTAGAAGAAAAGGAGGAGAAAGTAGAAAAAAAGAATAGAGGATTATGAACAAGAAATAGTAATTGTATTAAGAGAAGAGAAGAGAAAATAGAGAGAAGTAAAGCCTATTTAAGGGGAGTAAGAGACACAGAAGCGAAAGGAAATATCATTGTTTGTATGTAGCTTATAAGTGTGTATTCTGCATAATTCGACCCTTCGATTTTTTAAAACTCTCTCTCCGTTTGTGTACACACGTTCATCCGCCGTTCTCTCTCTCCTCTTTCTCTTCTTCTCTCTCCTCTCCTCCTCTTTTCTTTCCTTCTCCTCTTCTCCTTCTTCCTCTCTCTCCTCCCCCTCTCCCCCTATTCTCTCTCCTCTTCTTCTTCTTCTTCTTCCTCTCTCCTCCTCTTCTTCTTCTTCTTCTTCTCTCCTCTTCTTCTTCTTTCTTCCCTCTCTCTCTCCCTTTTCTATCTCCTCTTCTCTTTCTCCTCCTCCTCTTCTTCTTCCTCCCCCCTTTCCCCTTCTTCTCTCTCCTCATCCTCTTTTTTTATCTTTCCTCTTCTTCTCTCTCCTCCCTCCTCCTCCCTCTCCTCTCCCTCCTCCTTCCCTCCCTCCCTCCTCTCCCCTCTTCCCTCCCTCTCCTCTCCCTCCTTCCCTCCTCTCCTCTCCCCTCCTTCCCTCCCTCCCTCCTCTCCTCCTTCTCCTCCCTCCCTCCTCTCTCCCTCCTCCTCCCTCCCCTCCCTCCTCTCCCTCCCTCCCTCCCATTCTTCGCAGATGAAGTTTTTCCTCAGGCCATCCGGGCCCTTGGTCGCGTCGGGAGAATGAATGTGCGCGAATTAATTAAGGAGATGGCCATATGAGCACCTGGAATGGGGGGTTGGGGGGAGGGGGGAGGAGGGAATGGGGGGTTGGGGAGGAAGGGGGAGGGAGAAGGAAGGGAATGGGGGTTAGGGGAGGGGAGGGAGGAAGGGAATGGGGGTTTGTGGGTGGGAGGGAGGGGGGAGGGGGGGTGGGGGAGGGAAGGGAGGAAGGGAATAGGGGTTTGGGGAGGGGAATGGGGGTGTTGGGGAGGGGAGGGAGGAGGGAATGGGGGGGTGGGGGAGGGAAGGGGGAAGGGAATGGGGGGTTGGGGAGAGGAAGGGAGGAGGGAATGGGGGTTTGTGGGAGGGGAGGGAGGAGGGGAATGGGGGGGTTGGGGAGGGAAGGGAGGAAGGGAATAGGGGGTTGGAGGGGAGGAGGAGGGATGGGGGGGGGGGGGAGGGGAGGGAGGGGGGAAGGAGGGTTGGGGGGAGGGAAGGGAGGAAGGGAATGGGGGTTTGGGGGAGGGGAGGGAGGAAGGGAATTGGGTTTGGGGGGAGGGAAGGGAAGGGAATGGGGGTTTGGGGAGGATGGGGGAGGAGAGATGGGGGGTTAGGGAGGAGGGGAAGGAGGAGGGAGGAGGGAATGGGGGGTTGTGGAGGGAGGGAGAGGGAGGAAGGGAGGCGGAATGGATAGGAAGAGGATGGGGGTTTGGGGGAAGGGAAGGGAGGAGGGAGGGAATGCGGGTTGGGGGAGGGAAGGGGAGGAAGGGAATGAGGGGTTGGGAGGGAAGGGAGGAGGGAAATGGGGTTGGGGGAGGGTAGAAGAAGGAAGAGGTAGAGGGAGAGGCAGGGAGGGTAGGAGAAGAGAGGGAGAGGGAGGAGGGTAAGAGAAGGAGAAGGAATAGGGAGGGAGGGTAGAGAAAGAGAGGGAGAGGGAGGGAAGGAGAAGTAGAGGGAAAAAGGAAGGGAGAGGGACAGGGAGGGTAGTAGAAGAAGAGGAGAATGAGGAGAAAAGAAAGAAAAAAGGCAGGGTTTCGGAGGAACCGACGAGAAACGGGGAAGAGATGAGAAAGAGATCAAAACGTCGGTTCGAGTAAAATGTGATTTATAAGTCCAGTCGACGTGTCAAAAAAAGAAAAAAAAATGAGCGTCCGACTTCGTTCTGGTTCTTTGGGCAGGAGGTATTCGGGGAGTGGGAGAAGGGGAGGGAGGGGAAGGGAGAGAAGAAGGGGAGGGAGAAGGAGGGAGGGGAGTGGGAGAAAGGAGGGAGGAGGGGGAGAAAAGGGGAAGGGGAGAAGTGGGGGGAGAGAGGGGAAGGGGGGAGAAGGAGGGAGGGGGCGGGGGAGAAGGAAGGAGGGAGTGGGAGAGAGGGAAAGGGAGGGGGAGAAGGAGAGATAGAGAGAATGAAGAGGGGAGGAGGGGAGGGGGAGAAGAAGAAAGAGGAGAAGGGGGGGAGGGAGGGGCGGGAAGAAGGAGGGAGAAAAGAGAGGAAGGGAGGGGGGTAGGAGGGAGGGAAGAAGAGGAGGCAGGGAAGAGGGAACGGAGCGAGGGAGGAGAGGGGAAGAAAGGAGAAGGAGGAGTGTATTCCGGAAGGGGGAGAAAGGGGGGTTATTTATATTCTTCCTTCTCGTTGTCTCGTTTTTTCTATTTATATTTTCTCTTTTTTATTTCCAGTGTTTGTTAGTGTGGCGTGATTTCGCGGGATGCAATTGTCTGGTGCATTTTTTGTTTTTTTTTTTTATCTTCTTTTGTTTATTTTCTTTCGTTTTTGTTTTTAGATTAATTCAACACGAGATAATTTTATTTCTGTTTTCGCTTTCTTCCTCTTCATCTCTCCTCCTCTTTCTTCTCCTTTTCCTCCTCCTCTTCTCCTCCCCCTCCTCTTTCACCTCATTCTTCTCCTCCTCCTCCTCCTTTCTTCCCCGCCCCCTCAACCTTCTGATTTTCCTTGTCCTCGTCTTCTCCTTCTATACTTCCCCGTCCCTCCTCCCGCTCCCGTTCAGCTCCCCCACATCCACCTCCTCCTCCTCCTCGCCTCCTTTCCTTCCCACCCCTTCCTACACCTCCTCTCTACTCCTTCCTCTCCCCCCCCCTCCTCTTCCTCCTTCCTCTCCTCCTCCTCTTTGCCCTCCCCTCCTCCCTATCCCCTCCACCTCCCTTCCCCCTGCTCCTAGGCACGCAGTAGGAGATAGGCTATGCTCTCCCTTCCCCCCGCCCTTCCTACTCCCTTCCTATACGATCCGCTCCTCGCTTATTCTCCACTCTGTCTCCTGATCCCTTACGTCCCGATGCCTGTTTGGGGTTCCTTCCCTATAGATTTTCAGAATGCTGGGAACATTACTCCGGGAGGGGCAGCTCATTCCTAACGGAGCCACTTGTCATGCGTTGCGAAGACACCACTGGCAAACATGCGCAATTATCTTCTCCCAGTATGTCAGGGACAGTCAAGCCGCAATGGTAGGAGGCCGTCATCTTTACTCGCGTCATATAAGCATCCGGCGATTGTGAGTCGCGTCGAGCTAATTCTACGCTGGATCGTCTGAGCCACGGAATGGCACTGATGCGCGCTGGCTGATCTGAGGCAATGCGCTTATTAATGTATTGCTGTGCTATCGTCGTGTTCTGCATGTACATCGATTCTATCGAGCTGCTACGCATACGCGTTTAAAACAAGCCATCTAACAGACCAGCGGTCAACATTTGACTATGGCAGTAGGCACCATTATAGACGACGTTGCGTCCCCGTAGCGTCGACGGCAGATCTTGTGGACCACGGGTAAGGCGAATGCGGCCAGTAAAGGAACCGCCCAGCTATACATCTGTATACATAGCCACGTGAGCTCAACTCACCTCAGGAGCTATGTCCTGCATGCATGGCCTCGTGTCTAGTATACCGGCAGACACTGGTGCGCAACAATCCTACGATAGTGACTGACTAGAGGAGGAAGCTAATCAGACGCCTCGTCATGTTCCGGAGACTCAGTATCGAGATATTGAGGGTGGTCACTGCAGCTGATCAAACTCACCCTTAGGCACCTGAATGGAATGTGACCTACACCACACGTATGCGCGTCATACGTGAGGAAATGCCCACCGGCGCCAAGGATTCTTAGAATTGCGGCGTGACGAGAAATTCTACGGCGACGCTCTACCATAGAGCACGACGATACTGGGCCTGCACCAGTTCGTACGGGCTGCCAGTCACAGCGGAACTACACAGGCAAAAATAGGGAACGGACCAGCATCAGCGGGTGTGGGTCAACTCATTAACCCGAATGCTGGCAAGCAGATACTCTCGCTTGATAGGACCCGCATACATAGACCAGCAAGTGTCGCGCGAGACTGAAGATGCGAGTGACCTGGGATGAAGGCCATCAGATATCGACTTCGAATAAGTATATTGCCCGCCGAAGAATGGCGCGTGGATACAATCGAACAGGTGCGTGAAATTGTGGTATCAGAAGATACAGTGATATAACGAAGCTGTAGGCACGAAATGTGTCAGGAGCGGGATATACGTACGCTTCACACAGTTGGAATTAGGATGAGATATGGTGTACCAACACTCCGATGGCAGTCGAACGGAACAAGGGCTATCGAGTACCCGACGTAGCTACGCGATAAAGCTCTGGTCTTGTAGACAATAGGCGACCTTCGACCACAGTGGGTGCGTGTCTCACAGCTCCTATGTACCATGGACGTGACGATGCACGAGTTAGGAGAAGTAGACTCACGAGACTGAGCGACATGGATGGCAAGATAGGATAATAGACGAAGCCAACACCAACTCCTACGACCGGCAGGAATAACGGTAGCGAATACGCATACGGAATCTATAGTCTGTCTACATCAAGCGCCCGTACTTACTTTCCTGCCGTTAATCCGACTCGTACACTGGCATAGCCATAGGGCCTTACTACCTCACATCTGTTACCTCTCGCTTCTGGCCGGTCCTGTACTCGACTCCTCCTCACAAGTGTCCCGCCGTCCCTCCCCCTTATTACAAGTAGGAGCCCCAAAGAGGGAGCTGGCTCCGCCCAGAAGGAATCGTAGACGACGTCCGTGGCTGCTTGAATAAGGACTCCGGAATGGCTACGTTGCTCGCACTTCGGAGGAGGGAGGCTCTTCAGTTGCATGGGAATGTTGCAAGGCCATTTGGCGCTGGGGTCTTGCCATGCCACGGAGCGGGAGGAGGTGGGTACGAAGAGAGGGAAGATGGGAAGAGGAAGGGAGAGTGGAGGGATGATCCAGGGAGAAGGAGGAGGAAGGACTAAGGACAGGAGGGGGAGGGAGAGAGAGAGGACGGGAGGAAGGAGGAGGAGGAGGAGGGGGGAGAGGAGGAGGAGGCAGGAGATTGAGGTGAAAAAGGAGAAGAGAAGAGGGAGGAGGAGGAGAAAGAAGAGAAGATATCTTGTAAGGACAGGAAACATCGGCCAAGAAAATCAGATGAAGGGGTAAAATCTACAACAACAGATGCCAAGAACGGAGAGGGGAATAACCATCAGCAGAAAATGCAACCGAGAGAAGTGATAAAGAGATGAAGGGGGGGGTGAGGAAGAAGAGGGGGAGAGAAGGAGATGGAGAAGAGGAAAATGAAAATGATGAAGAGAAAGAAGGTGAAAGAAAACTATTAAGCACCAGGCACAAACGACTTGATAAATGGAATAGATAGAAAAAGAACGAAAATATAGAAGTAGAGACACTCCACTTCACAGCCTCTCTCCTTCCCGCAGTGGAATAATAGCAGAGTAATGGGCTCTTGTCTCGGGTCCCGGGGGGCCGCCCACGCCCACGGGCCTGAATATGGGCGGAGTTGACACCTCGCCCGCGACCTACTGAACCCTCCCATGCCTCACGCTGTCACGGGGCGCCTCCTAATTAAAAGATAACAACGCCTAAAAGGGCTGAGTGTGATCTCTTCTCCGCTGCTCCTCCCGTCACCTGTTTGAGTACCCGCTGATTACCTTTAATAATCAGCTGGGAGGAATTTATGGCGCTTGAACCAGCTGTTTGCGGGCGGGACGCGTCGAGTGCTGACAGCTGGGTTGGAGGAGGGAGGAGGGGTGGGAGGGAGGGGGGAATGGGGGAGGGGCGGGGGTTTTATGTCATTTTTCTTTTGGTGTCTTTATCACTGTTGTGCTTCTGTTGTGTTATTGTGTCAAATCTTGCAATGGCGGTTTTGTGATGGTGCAAGGAGATAACGACAGGGCGGTGGGATGGACGAGGTATGAAGAAGGAGAAGAGAAGAGATGAAAAGACAAGAGAAGAATGAAGAAGAAGAAGAAGAAGAAGAGAAAAAGAAGAAGAAAAAGAAGAGCAGGGAGAGGTGAGTAGGAGGGAAGGGGCGAGGCGAAGACTACAAGAAAGGATGGAGTAGGAGGGTGGGAAGGAAAGAAGGAGTAGCAGCGGAGGAGGAGAGGGAAAAGGAGTCGGAGAAGCTTGAGAAAAGAAGAAGAAGCAGAAAGAGGGAGTGGAGGGAGGAGGAGGAGAAAGAGGTCGAAGAAGAGGAGGAAGGAGGAGAGGGAGACGAAAGAGAAACAGGAAGCGGAAAAAGAGGAGAAGGAAAAGAAAGAGAAAGAAGAGGAGGAGGAAAGGGGAGAGGGAGACGATGAAGAAGGAGGCGAAAGAAGAGGGAGGAGAGGAGGAGAAGAAAGAAGAGGAAGAAGAAGAAGATGAATGGGATTGTAGAGACGAAAAATGAGGAAGAAGGGGAGGGTGGATACGAAGAATAAGGAGGAGGAGGAGGAGACGAAAGAAGAGGGAGGGGAGGAGGAAGGAGAAGTGGAGTGAAAGGTTGGGTAGAGACGCAAAAGAAGAAGGATGGGGAAAAGAGGAAGATGAAAGGGATTGTTGAGACGAAAAAGAAGGAAGAGGAGGAGAAAGAGGAGAAAAGGAGAAGGTAGAGATTAAAAAGAAGAGGAGGAGAGGAAGAGCATGATAAGGAAGAAGGTAGAGAGAAAAAGGAAGATGAAAGGAGAGGGTGGAGACGAAAAAGAAGAAGTGAAGAGGAAGAGGAGAAGAGGAAGATGAAAGGAAGGGTGAGAGGGAAAAAAGAAGGAGGAGGAAGAGCAGGATAAGGAGGGGGGAAGGAGGAGTGAGTGAGTGAGTGAGTGAGTGAGTGAGTGAGTGAGTGAGTGAGGGAGGGAGGGAGGAGGAGGGAGGAGGGAGGGAGGGAGGAGGGAGCATCTGGGACCCTTCGTTGTTCTCCGTGAAGGTCGGAAGCTGCAGGAGGAGGAGATAGTTGTCCCAGCGAGAAGTAATTTCCTGCGTCGAGGAAGGAGTTCAAGACCTCTTCTTCTTCTTCTTCTTCTTCCTCTTCTTCTTCTTCTTCTTCTTCTTCTTCCTCTTCTTTTTCTTCTTCTTCTTCTTCTCCCCCCCCCCCTCTCTCTCTCTCTCTCTCTCTCTCTCTCTCTCTCTCTCTCTCTCTCTTCTCTCTTCTCTCTCTCTCTTCTCTCTCTCTCTCTCTCTTCTCTCTCTCTCTCTCTCTCTTCTTCTCTCTTTTCTCTCTCTTTATCTTTGTTCTGTTCTTCTTTCTTCTTTTGGTTATTTTTTTTACTGATGTCGATACTGTTTTTTTATTTTAGCTGTTATTTTTATCACATTTTCTCGTTTTTTTTGTTTGTTTCTTTCTTCTTTTTTTGGTTTTGTTTACTGATGTTGATGCTGTTTTTTATTATTTGTTATTTTTTTTATTTATTTATCGTTATTATTTTTATTTATTTATTTATTTATTTTTTACCTTTTCATTCCTTTTATTGGTGTTTTGTTCATCTTTCTTTTTTATATTCTGTTGGGGATATTCTACCTCTTTCCTTCTCCCTTTCTCCATTTTCCTCCCCCTTTTCTTTTCTTTGCTATTTATCTCTATATTTTCGTTCTTTTTCTATTTATTCACTTTATCAAGTGCTTAATAGTTTTATTTTACCTTCTTTCTTTTCATCATTCTCATTTTCCTCTTCCTCCATCTCCTTCTCTCCTCCTCTTCTTCTTCCTCCCCCCTTCCCCTCTCCCTTCCCTTCCTCCTCCCTCTCCCCCTTTTCCTTCCCCCCTCCACCCTTTCCTTCATCCTCCTCCTCCTCCTCATTTTTCTCCTCCTTTCCTCTTCTCATTTATCATATCCTGTATACCCTCTCTTCCTGTCTCAGATATATATATATATATATATATATATATATATATATATATATATATATAATATATATATATATATTATGTTATTATATATATATATAAGATATAATTATATTATATTTATATTATATATTATTTAATTTTATATATATTTATATATTATATATATTATATTATAAATTTATTATATATATTAAAATAATNAGAGAGATAGAGAGAGAGAGAGAGAAAGAAGAGAGAGAGATGGGAGAGAGGAGACACGGAGAGGAGAGAGAGAAGATGAGAAGAGAGAGAGAGAGGAGAGAAGAGTGGTGGGAGGGGAGGGAGAGAGAGCAGAGAGAGAGAAGAGAGACGGATGCAGAGGAGGAGAGAGAGAGAGAGCATGGAAGGGAGAGGGAGAGAGAGAAGAGAGAGTGATGAGCGAAGAGAGGAAGAGAGAGAGAGAGAGAGAGAGGAATAGAGAGAGAGAAGATGAGAAAGAGGGAGAGGGAAAGAGAGAGAAAAGAGAGATAGAGAGAGAGAGAGAGAGATAGATGAGAGAGAGAGAGAGAGACGAGGAGAGAGAGAGAGAGAGAGAGGAGAGAGAGAGAGCAGGAGAGAAGAGAGGGAGAGAGAGAGATGAGAGAGAGAGAAAGGAGAGACGAGAGAAGAGAGAAGAGAGAGAGAGAGAGAGAGAGAGAGAGAGAGAGAGAGAGAGAGAGCAACATTAGTATCTCTATTTCATCTTTTTCTCACTTATTGTTATCTTTCTTTCCTTTAGTTTGTGTACTAAAAATGATTCTCCCATTTCATTCATTACTTTTTCTTGGCCCATAAAGCTTTGCTCACAAAGAGGCTGTTTGTCATCTATAGAAACAAGCTTCAATAATGTATTATGTAAGACATACATTAATAAGTGTTTAAAGTGTTTAATGAGAATGAGAGATTAGAGAGAGAGAGATCGAGGAGAGAGAGGAGAGAGAGAGTAGAGAGGAGATGAGAGACGGAGACAAGAGAGAGAGAGAGAGAGAAGGAGAGATCAGAGAAGAGAGAAGAGAGTGAGAGAGAGAGAGGAGAGAGGAGAAAGGAAAGAGAGAGAGGAGGAGAGAGAGAGAGAGAGAGAGAGAGAAGGGAGAGAGGAGAGAGAGAGAGAGAGAGAGAGACAGGACAGGACAGACAGACAGACAGACAGAACAGACAGACAAACAGAGAGAGAGAGATGAGAGATAGAGAGAGAGAGAGAGAGAGAGAGAGAGGGAGACAAGAGAGGAGAGGAGAGAGGGAGAGAGAGAGGAGAGAGAAGAGGAGAGAGAGAGAGAAAGAGAGAGCAGAGAGACCGAGAGAGAGGAGAGGAGGAGAGAGAGACGAGAGGGAGAGACGGGTCGTGAGAGAGAGAGAGAGAGAGGAGGAGAGGGAGAAGAGGGAGAGAGAGAGAGAGTGACAGGCAGACAGGATAGACAGAGAGAGAGAGACAGACAGAGAGGGAGAGAGAGAGAGAGGAGAAAGATGAGAGAGAGAGAGAAGAGAGAAGAGAGAGAGAGAGAGAGAGAGAGAGAGAGAGAGATGAGAGACGAGAGAGAGAGAGAGAGAGAAGAGAGGGAGAGAGAGACGAGATGATGAAGAGAGAGAGAAAGAGAAGAAAAAAAAACGAAGCGAAGGAGGTAGAGAGAGAGAAGAAGGAAGAAACGAGCGGACAGAGAGGAGCATGGAGAGAGAAAGAATAGAGAGCAGAGAGGGAGAGAGGTTGAAAGAAAGATTCCGGACTTGGAGATGGAGGTCTGGGAGTGGAGGAGAAAGGGAGGGCTGGGGGAGGACGGGGGAAGGGGGGGAGGGGATATTGCCACTCAAAACCTCACCGCTTTAACGGATATAATTCAAAGCTGATTTGTTTATCTTGTTGCGGTCTTAACGGCGGCAAAGATTCACGGGAGTGAATGGGTGGAAGAGAGAGGAGGAGGAAGAAGCAATAAGGGGAGGATGAGAAAGAGAGGAGAGGGAGGAAAGAATGAGAGAGAGGAAGAGGAGGAAGGGACTGGGTAGAGGAAGAGGAAGGGAGGGAGGAAGGAAGACAAGAGAGAGAGGAATGATGAGGAAGTGAGGAGGAAGGGAGAGGAGCCAGGAAGAAGAGGAAAATGAGAAGAAGAGGGGAAAGAGGAGATAGAAGGAGAGAGAGAGGGAAGAGGGAGAGGAGCAGGGAGAAGTAAAAGAAGTAGAAGGAGATGAGAAAACGGGAAGAGGAAAAGAAAGATGAGAGAGGACAAGAGAGGAGAGGGAGAGGAGGGAAGAAGAGGGATTAGAAAAAAGAGGAAGGGAGGAGGGGGAAGAGGAAGCCCCGGAGAAAGAGAGAGAGGAAGAGGAGAAAGATTGAGAAGAGGATTAAGAGGAGAAAGAGAGAGAGGGAAAAGGAGAAAGAGAAGAGAAAGAGGAAGAAGGGAGAGAGAGGGAAGAGGAGACGGAGGGGGCAGGAGGGAGGAGGAAGAAGAGAAGGAAGGATTATGGAGGAAAGGAGATTAGGAAGGGGTGAGCGAGGGAGGGGGATGAGAGAGAGAGAGGAAAAAGGAGGAAGAAAAAGATAAGAAGAGTAGAACAGAGAGAGGAAGAGAAGAAGAGAGAGAGGAAGAGGAGAGAGAGAGGAAATGGAAGAAGAGAGATAGTATTAGGCAGACAGAGAGAGATGTGAGCGAGAACAGAGGGAGGTAGGGAAAGGGAATGTGAAGTAATTGAATAAAATATTTATAAATGCTTGCATACGGTACAGTCACACAGTCTCCCTCCCTCATACTCTCTCACTCTGTGCCTCTCTAAGTGCCTGCCTACCTGTCTGTCTCTCTGTACGTACGTCTCTCTGTCTGTCTGTCTGTCTGTATGTCCATCTGTCCGTCTCCTCTGTTCTGTCTGCTGTGTCTGTCTGTCTGTGCTGCCTGTCTGTCTGTCTGTCTGTCTCTTTTGTCTGTCTCTGTCTGTCTGGCTGTATGTATGTATGTCTTGTCTGTCTGTCTGCTTTTGCCTGTCTTGCTTAACTTGCTTAAACGGCCTGTTTGTATCTCTGTCTGCCTACTGTCTTAACAATTTGTCTGTCTATCTATCTGTTTGCTTGTACCTCTCTCTTCTGTCTCTCTCTACTCTCCTCCGTCTCTCTTCTCTCTCTCTCTCTTCTCCCTCTCTCTCTCTCTCTCTCTCTCTCTCTCTCTCTCTCTCTCCTCTCTCCTCTCTCTCTCTCTCCTCTAATCTATCTATCTATCTATCTCTTCTAACTATCTATCTATTCTATCACCTATAATTCCACCCTTATCTCTCTGTGTGTCTCTTCTTTTGTCCTCCTCCCTTCCACCCATCCCTCTTCCCTCTTCACTCTAACATCCAGCCGACTCAACCCACCCAAACAAAGAAAAAAAGAACAACAACAGCAACAACAACCTCATCAGCAATATCAACAACAACAACCTCAACTATAACAACCTCAACAGCCAGCTTCAGTTCAACACAGAAAACCTCAACAACAAACAGCCACCACCAAACAACAAAAGCCTCTACAAACAAACAACAGAAACCTCAGCATCAACAACCAACAACCACAAAAGCCTCTGCAACAAATAACATCAACAACAGCAACCTCGTCAACATCTTCAAAGTAACCCTAGCAACATTCCCAACAACAGAAATTCAACAATAACCCATGCAAACAACAAACAAGGAGACTCAAAAACATTAACAGGAACAACAACAAACCTCAGCAACAACTATAACTAAAGAGAGATGGAAGAGGGGGAGGAGGGAGGAGGGAGAAGGGAGGAGGAGGAGGGGAGGAAGTGAGGAAAATGAAAGAGGGAGGGAGGAGGAGGGAGGAAGGAGGGAAGGAGGGAGGAGAGAGGAGGATAGAGAAAAGAGGATGGACGAGAGAGGGAAAGAGGAGGGAGGAAGGCAGAGAGAGAAGGGAGGGAGGAGGAGGAGAGAGAAGGCGGGAAGGAAGGAAGAAGAGGGAGTAAGAAGGGAAAAAGAGACTGAGAAAAGAGGACAGATGAATAGACATTACACAGACACGGATAGATAAATACAGAGAGAGAGAAGAGAGAGAAGAGAGAGAGAGAAGAGAGAGAGAGAGAGGAGAGAGAGATGAGACGAGGAAGATAGAGAGAGAGAGAGAGAAGAGAAGGAGAGAGAGAGAGAGAGAGAGAGAGGAGAGGAGAGAGAGAAGAAAGAGAGAGAAATGAGAAAAAGTAAAGAAAGAGAGAAGAGAGAGATAAGAGAGAAAAGAGAAAGGAGAAAGAGAGATGAGAAAGCGAAAGGGGATAAGGGACAAAACAGAGACCGAAAAAGAAATAAAAGTTTTAATTGTCAATTTAAATTCATACAGCTAATTTTGCTCGTCGTTTGCAATGACTGAAAAAGTCATTATAATTTTATATGATGATATTGCATACACACATTAACGTTAATAGCTATCATATGCCCATGAAATTAAATCGTATATAAAAGAAATGAATAGGTATAATGAACTGAAGAATAACAATAAAAATAATAATGATAAGGATAATGAAAAAATGGAAAATAATGACGAGAATTGATAAAAGAGTGAAGGAAATGAATAGGTATAATGAACTGAAGAATAATAATAAAGAATAATATTGATAAGGAGAATGAAGAAATAGTAAATAATGACGAAAATTGACAAAATAATAATGATAAGGATAATAAAAAAATGAAATATGAGTGAATAGTGAAGAAGTAAAAAGAAGAAAACGAAATATTCACTTTGATTTCATAGTCAAATTTCGGCCATATCGTCATATATCACATTTTTCTTCAGTAGACCGCTTAGAATGGCCAAAGTTCGCCTATAATTTTGCCTTTGCTAAATCATGAACAAAGTTTAGTTTATGTCTGGTATAAATAAATTGTCGTTTTTTTTTTTTTTTTTTTTTTTTACGTAAGTGTGAGCGGAAATGATGGAATTTCCCGTTTTCCTTGTTGGATATTTGGGATTTGTTTCTTTGGCTATTTTACATTTTTGTCTGCTTGTCTGTGTTTCTCTGTCTGTCTTACTGTCTGACTGTGTTTTTGTCTGTCTGGCCTGTCTGTGGGTTCTCTGTCTGTCTGTCTGCCTGACTTGTGTTTTTGTCTGTCTGCCTGTCTGTGGTCTCTGTCTGGCTGTGTTTTTGTCTGTCTGCTTGTCTATGTTTTCTCTGTCTGTCTGTCTGCCTGACTGTGTTTTTGTCTGTCTGTTGTTTCTGTTGTTTTCTCTGTCTGTTGGCTGTGTTTTTTGTCTGTTCTGCGTTTTGTCTGTCTGCTTGCTGTGTTCCTGTTCTGTCTGTCCTGCCTGGACTGTGCTTTTGGTCTGTCTGTCTGTTCTGTGTTTCTCTGTCTGTCTGTCTGCCTGACTGTGTTTGTCTGTCTGGCTGTCTGTGTTTCTCTCTGTCTGGCTGTTCTGACTGTGCTTTTGTCTGTCTGTCTGTCTGTGTTTCCCTCTGTCTGCCTGACTGTGTTTTTGTCTGTCTGCCTGTCTGTGTTTCTCTGTCTGTCTGTCTGACTGTGTCTTTGTCTGTCTGCCTGTCTGTGTTTCCCTCTGTCTGTCTGACTGTGGCTTTTGTCTGTCTTGCCTGTCTGTGTTTCTCTGTCTGTCTGTCTCCTGACTGTGTTTTTGTCTGTCTGCCTGTTCTGTGTTTCTCTTTTTTGGGGGTTTTTCTTTTTTTTTTTTGTCTGTCCTGTCTGACTGTGTTTTTGTTTGTCTGCTTGTGTCTGTGTTTCCCTCTGTCTGTCTGGACTTGTTTTGTCTGTCTTGCCTGTCTGTGTTTCTCTGTCTGTCTGGTTGTCTGACTGTGTTTTTGTCTGTCTGCCTGTCTGCTGTTTCTCTCTGTCTGGTCTGACTGTGTTTTTGTCTGTCTTGCCTGTCTGTGTTTCCCTCTGTCTGTCTTCTGACTGTGTTTATGTCTGTCTGCCTTGTTTTGTGTTTTCTCTGTCTGTCTGTCTCCTGACTGTGTTTTGTTCTGTCTGCCCGTCTGTGTTTCTCTCTGTCTGTCTGACTGTGCTTTTGTTTGTCTGCCTGTCTGTGTTTCTCTCTGTCTATCTGTCTGTCTGTGCTTCAGTCTGTTCTCTCTGTTTGTCTGTCAATGCTTCTGTCTGTCTACCTGTCTGTCTCTCTCTGTTTGTCTGTCTGTCTGTGTTTTCTTCTCTGTTTATCTGTCTATCTCTCTGCCTGTCTGTTTATGTAGTTTGCCTGCCTTTATCTATTCTACTGTATGGTGTCTGTGGTATGTCTGTGTGCGTGTGCTTGTCTGTGTGTACATACGTGCCGCGTCTGTCTGCATGTGCCTATATGGGTGTCTCTATTTACATGTGTCTCTCCCATCTCTATCACTTTACGCGTCTACCAAGAGTCTAATGTTAGTCTATGCTATCAAATATTAGTTACTATCCATGGTAAACCATTGTTATAGTAGTTATCTTATGATATATTTTAGATGTTTTTTTCATTGTATAATGTATTAATTATTGTTCATTATTGTGAGGTAATCTTTCCATCAGAAAACTAAGTGTTCATCATACATTCATTTCCTATGCATGTTAATTAGTCCTGTAGTATTCTTAACTAGTCCTTGTCCATTAAATAATATGCGACCCTCGAGTAATTAGGCAGTATTAGGTAGAGGGGAAAGTAATTTGAGGGAAAGTGGGTAAAAAATAAAATAAATAAATGGAATGGAGATCCGAGTGGGGGGTGGATGGGGAGGGGGTGAAGGAATAGTGGGAACAAGTCAGTCTCTAAAGATCATGAGGGGTGGGTGTCAGGGGATGGGGGGAGGGGGAAAGGGGGGAGGGAGAGTGACAAGGTGGAGATTCTGACGAAAAGGAGAATAGAAGAGACAGACCAAACTTGGCTTCTGGAAATTCTGAAGACTTCAAAATTGCTTTTCTTTCTTTTCTCTCTTCTTTCTCAATCTCTCTCTCTCTCTCTCTCCCTCTCTCTTAATCTCTCTTTCTTAGTCTCTCTCTCTATCTATCTATCTATCTATCTCCCCTCCCCCTCTCTCTCTCTTTCTCTAATCTCTCTCTCTCTCTCTCTCTCCCTCTATCCATCTATCTATTCCCCCCTCTCTCTACTTCCCCCTCCCCCTCCTCTCCCCTTCCCCCCCCTCTCTCTCTCTCTCTCTTTCCCTCTCCCCTCCCCCTCCCTCCCCCCTTCCCCTTCCCCTTCCCCTCTTCCTCCCCTTCCTCTCCCCCTCTTCCTCCCTCTCTCTCTCTCCCTTTCTTTCGCCGCCTGTCAGAAAGCAGAGCCGGCGAACGGAAATTTCAGTAAAAGAAGATTAGCTGCAACATCTTGTCTTTTTTATTTGTTTGTTTGAGTCTGCTTTGTCTTTCTGTTTGATTTATTTTTTTGTGCGTCTGTTTGTCTGTGTGTGTGATTGTGTGGCTTTATCTGGTGTGTTTTGGGCTGTGTCTTTGGTTGTATGTCTGTCTGTGAGCCTTTGGGTTGTTTGTCTTTGTCTTGTTGTCTTTGTCTGTGTGTCTTTGCCGTGTTTCTGTTCGTCAGTCTTTCGTCTGTCAAGTCTGTCTGGGAATCCGTTTGTTATTTTACTGATCTCTCTTTCTCTCTCTCCGCTATCTATCTCTATCTCTCTCTCTCTTTCTCTCTTCCCCCCCCTCTCTCTCCTTCCTTTCTATCTATCCACCTTTCCCCTGTCTCCATCCCCCTCTTTCCTCCCCTCCACTCCCCCCTCACTCACACCATTCCCCATCACCCCCTTACTACCTTAACACTTCCCCCTCTCATCCCCTTTCCTCACCTTACCCACACATTTCCCAACACCTCCTACCCCCCCCCTCCCCAACACCACCCTCTACCCCTCCCTCCCAAAACCACCCCTACCCCCCCCCCCTCCCCCAACAACCACCCTCTACCCTCCCCTCCCCTCCCTCCCTCCCCCATTCCCCCATTCCAAAATCCCCCCCCTCCCCTCCCCCCCTCCCTCGCACATCCTATAAATAATTTCGACCCAAAGGCATAAATTAACAGCATTCTCGACCTGGTGGTTTCCCTCCTCGGCCAAGTGGAAGACCAGCAGCGGCCGAGCCTTTGTGGAAGCCTCGAATATGCTAATGTTTTCCACTCGGCGATGTCGGCTGAATTGCTTGCGCCAGATGGAGGTGGATGGGTGGAAGGGTGGAAGGGGGAGGGTGAGGGGTGTGAAGGGGGATAATAGTGGTTGGGGAAGGTAGTTGGGAGGAAAGGGAGAGGGGGAAGGTGGAGAGGAGAAGGAAGGGGAGGGGGATAATAGGGTTTGGGGAGTGGGGGGAGGAGAAGGGAGAGGTTGAGGTGGAGGGAGGGAGGAGTGGAGGGGAAAATAGTGGTTGGGGGAGGTGGAGGTGGAAAAGG
>NW_020870454.1:301880-306880 GCF_003789085.1 Penaeus vannamei | reverse complement strand
AGTAAATGGCCACAAATCTCGTGCATTCCTCTCCAAACAGTCGACATTTCCCCCAGAAACCGCACTGAAACTAGATCCGTCGACATTACACTTAATTTCATCATTGCGGAGGTCCAACGAGGCAGTTAGCCGTGCATAATCGGCGCATTATCGTACAGCGTGGCAGCCGACGGTGTTTTGATGTGGTTGGGGTTTTTAGATTTTTTTTTTTTTTTTAGGGGGGGGGCTGGGGATTGTTGAATATATTTTTTTTGTGTGTGTTATTTGTCTACTGTCATATTTTATATACTTTACATAGTGAGATTTGGTACCATAAACATCGTATAATTGCCAGCACAAAACGATAACTATACTTACCAACTCACCATCACCTACTCAACTCAAACACGCACTTATAGGGCCACCCGTGCGGCCATCCCAACCACACTAAACAGACGCGGGCCTTGGATATTGGACTGCTGACTTCTTAATGGGATATGTCTTCCTTTATACGTTAGTGAGTGACGTAGGTTTATCTTAATAACTCAAGCGCTCTGCACCAATTACGCACAGTGGATATAGATAAGTATAACCTTTGTCGCCTTCATGACTAGCCGCCACTTTCTTTGATGCCTCTCGCCAGATCGTATTTTCTGGCTTTAAACGCGTTATATTTCTAGTATTATATCCTTTTGGGTTTGAGTTCTCTTTCACTTTGTCGCTCGCTATATAAGCTCGTCAGGCTCTCTTTTCGAGTTTCTTACTCTCGTTTCCATGTGCCTGCTAGGTTGTAGTGTATATATCGTGCACTCTCGTTCTCTTCGTGTTATCGTTCTATTCTGATCTTGATATTGCTGGGTCTTTTGTCTCCTCACATAACCTTTAGTGCTCCTTAACTCTCTCAACCGTGTTAGACGTGATGTCTAAGGTGTATTCGTGAGTGTATTCTGGCTACACAGGGCGGCGCACCTTTTGGGACCCCCTCTCTCTCTCTCTTCTCTCTCTTCAACTGTGCGCGCGACGTGCGTAAGAGCACGCCGATCCTTTCGCGTCATGCTGCCGTGTCGTTTTGGGTGTTCATCGGCTCTCGTGTCTAAGGGGAAGAATGAAGCTGTTGGTCCAGCGAAGTGGCGCGCCTTTGCTCTGCATTCATCCTCTCGTCTTTATGCTTCCGTCTCACGTCTCTCTCTCGTTTCGTCGCGTGTAAATGCGTCGATCTCGTTTCTCGTGCTCAGTCTGCTCTGCGCGCTCTGCCACTTGGATTGTCCTCCCACTACTGCTAATCTTACTCTTTCTCTTTCACCTTTTTCTCGTCGGTCGTCCCATACATGTGTGCCCATTTCTACCTACCCAGCATCACCCTAGTCAACACATCTAGCTACTACTCTTATATTTCTCATTCTCTCACTCTTTTTGCTATCTACCACAACCTCTTCACTCTTCATCCCTCTTCCAGTCTTGCCTACGATGTGTATCGCGAGTCTTATTGTCGCTCCTGGATCCATCACACACCACACACATCCAAATATCATGTAATATCATTATTAATAGATTAATATAATATATTAAAAATAGTAAAATGTACATAAAATAAAATTCAAGACATTAAATACAATTATAAAATAAGAAAATCAAATGTTATTGACAAAATAATAAACATAACGAAAGAAAATATAAAGAATGCAAGAAGTGGAGATATATGAGAAAAAAAACAAGATGAAATACGAGGGAAGGAGTGAAAGAGTGAAGAGGGTCATATCCGAAAGTCGACCGCCTTCGGGCTTTCTCAGATAATCTCTTGTGTCGGCGTTTCGGTCGAGATAATCGGTCAGCACGGAAGGGATATGAGAGCTGTTAAGGAGGGAGTAAGAGTAGGAGGAGGGGAGTGGTTGGATTGAGCTGGGGTAGGGCGAAGGTTAGGTAAGGTAGTATGATAGTTTTATATAGTGGAATGTGGGAGGGATGGGGGGGGGGAGTGAGATATATGGAGGGAGGGGTATATGAGTGATATGGTGAAGGGTAGGGGGAGGTGTAAATTGGTAGCATATATAGTGTTTAGTGAATAAGAGAAGGTGTAGATGGGTGAGGATATATAGGGTATGGATGGGATGAGAGGGGGTGGAAGAGTAAGGATTGAGAGGGTAGTGGATGGTGGAAAGATTTTAGATAAGGCAGGTAAGTGTGAGATGGGATGGGTGTTGAGATAAGGGAGGTTGAATATGGATAGGAGAGATGAGGTAGGTATAAGTGAATGTGAGTTATAGGGGAGGGAGTGGGTAGGATGGGGTGTGGTGTGGTGGGAGTTGTGGTGTGTAGTGTGTGTGTGATAGGTGTGTGTGGTGGTGTGTGTATGGGGTAGGGGTTGGTGGTATATCGCAAGGGAAGCAGAGTCATGATACACAGGGGAGGGGATAGAGGGAGTGGAAGGGGGGAAACGGGTTTGGTAGTATAAAGGCCTCATACCGCATGTGACGGAGCGTCGCCGTCAAACGCCAGAAGAGGAGATATTTTCTAGTGGTGTTTCATTGCTGAGTGGGAGGAGAGATCGCTCTGGAGGAGCAAATGGCAGAGGGACTCTCATAGATTAGGAATGGGATGGGGAGAGGAGGTCTATTAGGGTGCAGCGTCTGATTTGCTTTCAAGGGATTGCCATTTGCAGCGGAAGCTCGGTCTAATATTTCGTCACCGTGATTTGGCGCGCACGTGTGGTGGAGGATGGAGAGGCTGGAGGGCTGGGAAGGAGGAAGGGAGAAGAGTTTGGAAGGATGGTAGTGGGAGAGAAGAACGGAGGAAGTGAGGGAAGGAATAAAATGTGAAGGGAAGGAGGGGAGGGGGTAGGGATATTGGAACGGAGGAAAGAAGGTAAGGGGGCAGAAAGAAGGAAGGGAGGGAGAAATGAAGGGATGGGAGGAGGAGGTATGTTTAGAATGAGGAAGAGTGGTAGAGGAGAGAGAGAGAGAGAGAGCGAGAGAGAGAGAGAGAGAGAGAGAGAGAGAGAGAGAGAGAGAGAGGAGAGAGAGAGAGAGAAGAGAGAGAGAGAGAGAGAGAGAGAGAGAGAGAAGAGAGAGAGAGAGAGAATGGCGGAAGGAAAAAAGAGAGACAGACAGACAGAGGCAAACAGTAATAACGAAAGAAAAGAAAATGAGTCATATCAGGATTTTACAGACGTTTACACACTTAAACACACACACACTTACACGCACACCCCCCCCCCCTCACTTAAACACACACTTACCTGCAATCTCGAATCAGACATTAGAACAAGTTGTATTTAAAGACTGAAAGTGTGAAAGCGTTTGACAGAAATCGAGATTATGACAATTATCAATAATCTCAATGTCGTTTTTTTTTCTCTCTCGCGCGCAGAAGAAAGTTGAAGATGAAAAGAAAACGGGCGTAGGAATGATGAAATATTAATACGTGAAAGCGAGATGTATACATTATATTTGGGTTTAATAGGGCTGTGTGTGTGTGTGTGTGTGTGTGTGTGTGTGTGTGTGTGTGTGTGTGTGTGTGTGTGTGTGTGTGTGTGTGTGTGTGTGTGTGTGTGTCGTGTGTGTGTGTGTGTGTGTGTGTGTGTGTGTGTGTGTGTGTGTGTGTGTGTGTGTGTGTGTGTGTGTGTGTGTGTGTGTGTGTGTGTGTGTGTGTGTGTGTTGTGTGTGTGTGTGTGTGTGTGTGTGTGTGTGTGTGTGTGTGTGTGTGTGTATGATATCACTGATACGATAGCTAAATCTCCAGTTTTATACGCAATGTCTATCTTTATTTCATTATATCGTTTCTAAACCTTACATCTATTTCAGGCAAATAACACTTCATGTTGATTTCTCTCTCGTAATGTCTCACTTCACAACAGAGAGTATGCGTTGTATTTCGTGTCTCTCTTTGAAAGGTTTCGTAAAAATAGTTGAGATTCTGTTCCGCGCTTTGAACTATTCTTTTGTTTCGTTCCATTAACGGGAAAGCATCCAATCGAGTTCGTTTTTTTCATAATGATTCGTTCACGATCATTTCTTCCTCCTTTTCCTCCTCTTTTTCTTCTGTTTGTTATTTGTATTTTTATTGTTGTTGTTGTATTATTATTATTATTATTATTATTATTATTATTATATTATTATTATTATTGTTGTTGTTATTATTATTATTATTATTATTATTATTATTATTATTATTATTATTATTATTATTATTATTATTATATTATTATTATTATTATTTTTTTTATTATTTTTGCTTTGAATTTCTCTAGACGATTCTATATATTTTTTTTATTGATTATTAAGGATTTGATTGAATTATAAAAAAATGTATGGTTGTTAATATTGGTTATAGTTATTATTTGTATTGTAGTAGTGATTATTATTACCATGGTTTAATTACGGTGAGGGTCGTTATCAAGTAGGCCTAGATCATTATCATCACCATCACTCACCATCATCCTTATAGGCACCGCCATCACCATCGCCATAATCATTCATCATCATCATTATCATCATCGTCATCACCCTGGCTGTCATTTTTATATTATTATCATCGCTAACTTAATCTTTGGCAATCATCATCGCTGTCATATGATATTGATTTATGATGATTATCATTAAAACCGTCATCATTTATCATCATCCTTTTGATTATCTTCATCGTAATGATGTTATAGAATTGCTACTATAAGTTATTTTTTTTATAATGAGGGCAAACGGTGAGAGAAACCGGAAATGATAATGTTATTACATATGATATGCAGATGATAGTTGTTTTTATTGTTTATTTCTTCTAATAAATGGTTTTTTTATGGATGTAAACTAAAATGAAAAAGTTTTTTTTTTTTTTTTTTTTCTTTTCTTTTTTTTTCATTTTACCTCATTTCTCTCCCTTCCCTTCTACTCTGTACTCCTCCGTTCTCTCCTTTCCTTAGTCCTTCTCTCTTTCCTCTGTCCCATTTCCCCTGTATGTCCTATTCTCCTCTCTTTCTTCTGTTCTGTTTCATCCTTACCTCTGCCTTTCTCATATATCATTCACCCTTC
>NW_020870454.1:289380-296880 GCF_003789085.1 Penaeus vannamei | reverse complement strand
CTGTTTGTCTCTGTCTTTCCAACTCTCTCTCTCTCTCTTCCTCCTCACTCATTCGCATTCCCTCCCTTTTCCCTACCTTCTCCCTCTTTCCATCACTCTCCCCTTTCTCTCTTCCTCCCTCCCTCATTCGCACTCTCTCCCTTTCCCTTTCCCTCTCCTTCCTTTCCAGCTCTTCTCCTCCTCCTTCCTTCCCTCCTTCGCACTCCCTCCCTTTCCCCTACCTTCTCCCTCCTTCCATCACTCTTCCCCTTTCTCTCTTCCTCCCTTCCTCATTCCTCCCTCCCTTTCTTTCCCTCTCCTTCCTTTCCAGCTCTCTCCTCCTCCTCCCTTCCCTCCTTCGCACTCCTCCTTTCCCTACCCTTCTCCTCCTTCCATCACTCTCCCCCTTTCTCTCTTCTTCCCTCCCTCATTCCACTTTCTCCTTTCCCTTTCCTCTCCCTCTTCCATCTCTTTCTCTCTGCCTCCCTTCTTCCCTTCTTTCGCACTCTCTCCCTCCCTTTCCCTCTCCCTCTTTCCAGCTCTCTCTTCCTCCTTCCCTCTCTTTCCCTACCCTTCTCCCTCTTTCCATCTCTCTCTCTCTTCCTCCCTCCCTCCTTTCCTCCTTCGCACTCTCTCCCTTTCCCTTTCCCTCCCTCCTTCGCACTCCCTCCCTTTCCTTTCCTCTCCCTCTTTCCAGCTCTCTCTTCCTCCTTCCCTCTCTTTCCCTACCCTTCTCCCTCTTTCCATCTCTCTCTCTCTTCCTCCCTCCCTCCTTCGCACTCCTCCCTTTCCCTTTCCCTCTCCCTCTTTCCAGCTCTCTCTTCCTCCTTCCCTCTCTTTCCCTACCCTTCTCCTTCTTTCCCTCTCTCTCTCTCTTCCTCCCTCCTCCCTTCTTCGCACTCTCTCCCTTTCCCTTTCCCTCTCCTTCCTTTCCATTTCTTTCTCTCTTCCTCCCTCCCTCTTCCCCCCCTCCCTCCTTTCGCACTCTTCCCTTTCCCTTTCCCTCTCCTTCCTTTCCAGCTCTCTCCCCTTTCTCTTCTTCCTCCCTCCCTCCTTCGCAACTCTCTCCCTTTCCCTTTCCCTCTCCCTCCTTCCAGTTCTCTCCCCCTTCCTCCCTCCCTCCCTCCTCCTTCGCACTCTCTCCCTTTCCCTTTCCCTCTCCCTCTTTCCATCTCTCTCTCTCTTCCTCCCTCCCTCCCTCCCTTCTTCGCACTCTCTCCCTTTCCATTTCCCTCTCAGCTCTCCCTCCACTCTCTCCCTTCCTTTCCCTCTCCTTCCTTTCCAGCTCTCTCCCCCTTTCTCTCTTTCTCACTCCCTCCTTCGCACTCTCTCCCTTTCCCTTTCCCTCTCCTTCCTTTCCTACTCCGCTCTGTCGAAACACAATTACAAAACGGGTATTTTCGCCGAGCGGGTCTGGGGTCGTGTCCAACCTGATTCCGTTTGCTTCCAAGATCAGAATCTTCTCCGTAAAACGAGTCTGGCTTTACGTTCGATTGGCTAAGGGGCGATTTCGTTCTGCTGTGATTTCTTGTTATTTATTGTTTGTTTTTTTCGTTGATTTACGTTGTTCATGTCTTGTGAACGTGGAGGAGGGTATGGAGACTGTGTGTTCCTTCTGAGTTTTAAGAGAAGATGATTATGGATGTGTAATTAGATATGATTTAAGCGTGAAATCGTTTTTTTTTTTTTTCGTCAAATGGAGGAACGAGTCTATTGTGTACCTTTGCAAGCTGGTTAGTTAGCTAGCCCGCTCTCTCCCTTGTTTTTTTTTTTTTAATCTGAATTATCAGCTTTGGTTTTTCGTGTTCTCCTTTTTCTTCGTATTTTCCTTTATCCCCATAATTACTTCTTTCTCTTTTTTCTGCTTTTTGTTATCTTACTCTTCTGCTCCTCTTTCTTCCTCCCCCCCCTTCCTCCTCCTCCTCCTTCCCTCCTTTTTCTTCCTCCTCCTCCTTCCCTCCTTTTGCTTCCTTCTCGTCTTTAACCTCCTCCTCCGCCTCCTCCTCCTCCTTCTCTCCTTTTCTTCCTCCTCCTCCTCGGACCAGGCTTCACCTTTCGCGCCCGGTCAGCTGATTCCAGCTGATAGTCCGACCTGCGGGCTCCAGCGTCGAGTTCCTTTCGCTGAGGAAATGACTGCCATTGGTCTTTGTTGCGTCTGCGTGCATGCCGGGGGGGTGGGGTGGGGGGGGTGGGGTGGGAGGTGCTTGATCGTGGAAACGTGGTCGTGTGTATGTAACTGTAGTAGTATGTGATATTGTATTTGATACTCTCTCTCTCTTTCTCTTTCTCTTTCTCTTTCTCTTTCTCTTTCTCTTTCTCTTCTCTCTCTCTCTCTTCTCTCTCTCTCTCTCTCTCTCTCTCTCTCTCTCTCTCTCTTCTCTCTCTCTCTCTCTCTCTCTCTCACACACAACACACACACACACACACACACACACACACACACACACACACACACACACACACATACATGTCAATATAAACATGTCAATGGCTCCACGCATGTCTCAAAACAGATATATATTTGTGCGTGTGCATGCATGTGTGACTATGAGAAATAGGTTTTTAGGCCTGGTATTCGCGGTATCTGTGCCAAGAGGAACTCCGTCTCTCACACAATACCCGGAACCTTCGACGTCAGCCATACCAGAGAGCATACCAGACCTACTACAACTACGACTTCTGCTATGTCTATTAAAAAAAAAAAAAATAGTCAGCCTTGGCGTAAATGTGCCTGGTTCTGACAGCGAAGGTGAGCGACGCGCCGACCAGTGCCTGCTGACAGCGCGCATGCCCGGGGCTGACAGAGGGCGAGACTCGGTCGGATGGATGACGTCATGACAGGTACGCTTGCTTGCAGGGCGGGGCGGCGTGACGTCACGGTTATGACGGCACACTAGCGGCGAATAAGTGGATAATAAAATCGTTTGAGTGGATAATCTTAATGAAATTATGGTATTCCAAGCAATTATTTCGTGAATAAGTGAGTAATAAAATCTTGAGATTGGGTAATCCTGATGAAATTTTGGTATTCCAAGCAGTGAATTATTTCTCATAGACAGCAACTGTACCCGCTCCCCCTCCCCTCCCCCCTCCTTCCACCTACTTCCATCCATCATCCTTTTCCATTCACCTCACCACCCCCCTTTTCGCTTGTCACCTCTCTCTCCTCCTCTTCCTTATCCTTGCTCCCCTCATTCACCCCTTCCCTTCCCTCATTCACCCTTCCCCCTGCTTCCCCCCATTCACCTCCCTTCTCCCTCTCCTCTTCCCTCATTCAACTCCTCAACCTCCTTCCCCCAATCACCTTCCCTCTCCCTCCATTCACCCCGTCTCTTTCCTGCCCCCATTCCCCTTTCCCTCCTCTCCCTCCATTCACTCCCTCTCCCCTCATTTACCCCCTCTCCCTCCTCTCCCCATTCACTTCCCCTTCTCCCTCCTCTCCCCTCCCCCATTCAGCCCATTTCCCCTCCTCCCTCATTCACCCCTTCTCCCTCCCCCTCTCCTCCACCCCCGCCCCCACCTGTCCGTCCTCATGTCGTGAAGATGTTCGCATTGGGCGTGAGAAAATCTCCCACGGCCCATTCCGGTCGGGTGTGAGTCGCGTGGGCGCCGGGCGTGTTCATTGTCGCGTGAACAGGTGAACAGATGAACAGGTGAGAAGTCGTTTTGTTCTGTATGGTCTTTTTACTTGTATGGTTGTTTATTATTTATTTATTTATCTATTTGTTTATTTATTTATTTATATTATCGTGGAGTCAATAGTGCATAATGTGACTTTTTCCCTTTTCCATCATCGTTCTTTTTCCCCTATTCTTCTCCTCCTATTTCTTCATCCCTTCTTCTCCTTCTTCCTTCTTCTTCTTTCTTTCTCTTCTCCTCCTCTTCCTCCTCTTCTTCTTCTTTCTTCTTCTCCTCCCCTTCTTCTTCCTCCTCCTCTCCTCCTCCTCCTCCTCCTCCTCCTCCTCCTCCTCCTCCTCCTCCTCCTCCTCCTTCTCCTTCTCTTTCTCCTTCTCCTTCTCCTTCTCCTTCTCCTCCTCCTCCTCCTCCTCCTCCTCCTCCTTCCTCCTCCTCCTTCTCCCCTCCTCCTCACTCTTCCACCTCCTGAACCTCTCCTCCTCCAATCCTACTCCTCCTATTTCTCCTCCTCCTCTTTCTAATCCTTATCCTCTTCCTCCGCCAAATTTAAGTCAATAATTTTTAGTTCCGACAACTTGCCAGCCGTGTGTCCCCCCCCCCCCCCTTGCATCCTTGGTCGACTCTGTATGTCTTCCTATTTTGGTTCGTCAGGGTGTCCTGTCGACTTGCTCTTCCTGATATATCATTTTTCTCCTCTCTGTCTATCTATGTTTTTCTTTCTCTCTGCCTGTGTGTTCTGTTTTTGTCTCTTTCTATCTAGCTATCTTTCTTTCTCTCACATTTCTCTCTCTCTCTATCTATCTTTATCTCTCTCTCTCTCTCTCTCTCTCTCTCTCTCTCTCTCTCTCTCTCTCTCTCTCTCTCTCTCTCTCTCTCTCTCTCTCTCTCCTCTCTCCATATATATATATATATATATATATATATATATATATATATATAATATATATATATATATATATCCCTCCCTCCCTCCCTCCCTTCCCTCCTCCTCCCTCCCTCCCTCCCTCTCTCTCTCTCTCTCTCTCTCTCTCTCTCTCTCTCTCTCTCTCTCTCTCTCTCTCTCTCTCTCTCTCTCTCTCTCTCTCCTCTCTCTCTCTCCCCTCTCCCTCCCTCTCCTCCCTCCTCTCCTCTCCTCTCCTCTCCTCTCCTCTCTTCTCCCTCCCCCCCTCTCTCCTCTCTCGCTCTCTCTCTCTCTCTCTCTCTCTCTCTCTCTCTCTCTCTCTCTCTCTCTCTCTCTCTCTCTCTCTCTCTCTCTCTCTCTCTCTCTCTCTCTCTCTCTCTCTCTCTCTCTCTCTCTCTCTCTCTCTCTCTCTCTCTCTCTCTCTCTCTCTCTCTCTCTCTCTCTCTCTCTCTCTCTCTGTCCTCTCCTCTCTCTCTCTCTTTCCTCGTTAAGAATAGGCGGAGTCAAAATAGCCTTATTATTCTTACATGAACATTGACGTGTTTGCGAATGCCAGTCTTTTAAATTGATAGGATAAATCGCTTGTTATTTTTAAGGAATGGATTATAATTTGATGTTGATTTGATATGTAAATGTCCGAAGAAATTATCATTTTCAATTTATATGTTAGTCAAAGAAGTTGAAGATGCGGAAGAATAAGGATTATTCAGTGATAATTCAGAGTGATATTAAGTAATGGCGAATGATAAGAATGATTAGATATCTTGAGAGTGAAATGCTCGAAGATTTTATTGCGCACAGAAATCAGTCGGATTTTGATGTGGTTAAAAAAAAAAAAAAAAAAAAAAAAAAAAAAAAAAAAAAAAAAAAAAAAAATCCAAGTGGATATTTGCTCAACTAATGCACCCTTATCTCTGTACACAAACGAGGTCCGCTTTATCTAGGTGGCCTTCAAGTGGGCGTCATGAAGGTAAACACACGCCCACCCACCTTTACCTACTTACCCTCTCTTACCTTTTTACAACCAAACATCTTGTCTTTCTTCCCCGCCTCTCTCTCTCTCTCTCTCTCTCTCTCTCTCTCTCTCTCTCTCTCTCTCTCTCTCTCTCTCTCTCTCTCTCTCTCTCTCTCTCTCTTCTCTCTCTCTCTCTCTCTCTCTCTCTCAACAAGAAAACAAGATAGGAAGGAGATAGGGAGAGGGGAGAGGATATTGAGAGGGAGGGGAGGAGGAGGGGGATGGGTAGGGCGAGGGAGAGGGAGAAGAAGATAGAGAGAGGGAAGGGAGGAGAAGATGATAGAGGAGGGAGAGGGAGGGAGAAGATGAAGAGAGAGGGAGAGGAAGACAGGGAGAGGATATGGAGAGGAAGATAAAGAGAGGAGAGGAAATAATAGAGAGAGTGAGAGGAAGAGGATAATAGAGAGAGTGAGAGGAAAGAGGATTAATAGAGAGAGTGAAGGGACAGGAAAGTATAGAGAGGGAGATGGAGAAGATGGAGAGAGGAAGATAGAGAGAAGAAAAGAGAAGAAGATGAAGAGAGAGAGATGAGAGAAAGAAGATGGAGAGAGAGAAGATAGAGAGAAAGAAGATGGAGAGAGAAAGAAGAGAAGAGAGAAGAGAGAAAGAAAAGAAAGAAAGAAAGAAGAAAGAAAGAAAGAGAGAGGGACGAATCTTATCACATCCCCATCAGAGACACGCTTTTGTTTGTATGCCTATCATCGGGTTTCGGAAAGGTCAAGCTACCTGCTCTCCAGGTAGAAAGAAGAAATGGCGCACGTGATAATTAGTGTTATATTGAAGAACAGGATATTTAGGCGTTGACTCGATACCTCCCGTTCCTTTTATTATATATCGGCGCATAAATAAGGTTAGATGTTTATGAATCCTTAACGTCAAATTGCTTAACCTACATAAGTCAATTCGCCACTCGTAAAATATCATCATTTTTTTTTTCGTTGTGGGGTTTTGTTTGGAAGCGAGAAAGAGAGACAGACAGACAAAGAAAGGAATAAAGAAAGACAGAGAGAAAAATACTGAGAGAAACACACGCACACGCGAACGCGCACGCCACACACCACACACATGCACACGCACACGCACACGCACACGACACGCACACGCACACGCACACGCACGCACACACAGACAGAAGACAGACAGACAGACAGAGACAGAAACAGAGAGAGAGAAAGAGAAAAGGCAGACAGAGACAGAGACAGAACAGAGAGAGGAGAGAAAAGACAGACAGAGACAGAGAGACGACTCAAAAAAATCATCATCAATATTCAAGCATCATTAGTCCCCGTTGCGAGGCTTTACACGTCATGGATATCCCGAAAATGCACAAGACTTCAAAATGCAACTGATAAGATGAGAGATTTCGCAACTGCTGTCTCACGCCTCCAAGTAAACCAGTTTCGTATTTAAGGACGATTTTACTGACCGTTCTTATCATTTTCTTGTTGTGTGGTTGGGGGTTATATGATCAAATATATTGTGGGTTATTCATTGAAGGTTTTGTTTTTGTTGTTTATGATGAAGACGAGTTTTTTTTTATATATATGTTATTGATTATTTTCATTAAGATTCGCGCAATTGTCAGTCTTGTAAGATATACGTTGAAAGGTGATATTTTATTGATATTTAAGTTGACGTTTATTAAGTTTATTAAGTTGATTTTTATTAATTATTTCATTTATTAATTAATTTATTAAAATTTATTAATTATTTTATTTATTAATTATTAATTAATTAATAATTATTTATTAAGTTTATTAAGTTGATTTTATGATTATTTAAGTAAAATCAATATGAAGGTATTGATGAAGTTGTTGATTATTTTTTGCAAGCTTTCCGTAAACGTCAGAAGACAGCGGGCGGGATGACGGGAAGATGGGCGTGCGGCGTCGAACGGGCGTGGGCGCGGCGTTGGTCAGTGGGCTACATTATTCGCTTTCGGGAATATGGGTCAAGGTGGCGGAGGGCG
>NW_020870454.1:274380-276880 GCF_003789085.1 Penaeus vannamei | reverse complement strand
AACAATAATAATAATAATAATAATAATAATAAATAGATAGATAGATAATAATTCTTATCTGTAGGATTTTCTAACATGTAACATGTAACTTTAACAAGAATTCGAATAGCTGAAAAGGGTCCCTTGTTAAGGTTCATGGTAGATGTGAACCGAAAGCGACATCCTCCTCGTCATTTTATATCTCCTCCCCCCCCCTTTTTTTTTTTTTTTTTTTTTTTTTTTTTTTTTTTTTTTTTTTTTTTTTTTTGCTTCACGATTTCAAAAATTTTCACAGCTCTTCCCACGCGAAGGCTTAGTCGGCTGCTAAACTGGAGGTGGATTCAAGGTTATAAAGTTATAAAGAAAAGTTACAGGTATAAAAATGTTCCATCAAATAGATAAGCAATTAAATAAATAAGAAAATTCTTTTATACCTTTAACTTTATAACTTAAAGGTATAAAAAAATGTTCAATCAATATATAAGCCTCAGACTGGTTTTCAAATCTAAAATGTGTATCTTATGGATATAATTTAGTACATATTTTTCTGGCCAATATTTCAAGGGAATAATGATAATGATGATGATGATAAGGATAATGATAGTGAGAGTGATATTGATATTCATAGTGATAATGATAATGAAAATGATGATGAAGATGATAATGATAATGAAAATGTTGATGATGATAATAAATATTAACAACAACAATAATAATGGGGTTGTAATAGTAATGATAATAATAATGAAATAATGATAATAATAGTAGTAATAGTATAATATAATATCAATAATAATAATAATAATAATAATGATAATGATAATAAAATGATAATGATAATAGTAATAATAACGATAATATAATAACAATAATAATGATAATTATAATTATAAATATAATATTAATTATAATGATAATGATAATGATTATAATAATACTAATAACAATAATAGGAAAGAAAATAATGATGATATAAATAACACTGATGATAAAAAAATAATAATGATATTGATAATAGCAAAAATAACTAAACAACAACAGAAGCAATAATAATAACAATAATGATAAAAATAATAATAATGATAATAATAATAATAATAATAATATAATAATAATAATAATAATAATAATAATAATAATATAATATAATATAATAATAATATAATAATAATAAATAATAATTAATAAGATTAATAATGATAATAATAATGATTGCAATAATAGTAATGAATAATGATAGTAGTAATAATAGTAATAGTTAAATAATGATGATATGATATGATGATGATGATAATGATAATGATAATGATAATGATAATGATAATGATAAATAATGATAATGATAATGATAATGATGATAATGATAATGATATAAGATAATAATGATAATGATAATGATAATGATAATGATAATGATGATGATATAATAAATAGTGATAACAATAAATAATAATGATGTTGATAATGATAATAATGATAGTAGTTGTAATAATAATAAAATAATAATGATGATAATAATAATAATAATAGTAATAATGTTAATGATAATAAAGGATAATGATAATAATACAACTGATGACAATAAACGTAGGTATGCCACATCACATTCAACTATATTAAAAGTGTAATATAATCGTTGTGATACCAGGAAAATTTATTGCCATATTTACCATATCCTGCTATTTACAACAGATTATCAAAATAGGGTACATAACGATTAACGTGTTATTTATATTACCAGCATTAACTTTGAGATGTGGCAACAGCGCAAATCAGAGATGAAATAGAAAAAAAAAAAAAAAAAAAAAAAAAAAAAAAAAAAAAAAAAAAAAAAAAATCTTTCTTGAATACCACCCCAAAGTAAATATTATTTTCACATGAAAACCATAACAATTTTGTCACATCATGAAATCAGATCTAAAACACACTCAAAAATCGACCCAATTTTAACCTCCCCTCTATTTACGAATGACTGTATGCATGACATGACATTTCCTGTCACGTTTCACCCGCAGCTATCTATCGGCCACGTGTAGGGCCCCGACTCCTCTTCTGGATCGATACCAGCCACTTTGGGAGTCCTTGAACCGGCTGGATCGGTTCATAAAGGTATTTTTAGCCCACCTGGCAAGTGGATTTGCATATCCCTATTCTAGTGGGCTTTTTGGCAGGAAAATTTCGTATGTGAAAAGGAAAGAAATTTATTATTTTGATGTCAATAATAATTATTATAATTATGAAAATGATGATAATGATAGCGATGATAACACGTATATGTTGAAAAGGAAAGAATTTATTATTTTGATGTCAATGATAATTATTATAATTATGAAAATGATGATAATGATAATCATGATAACAATGATCATGATAATGATGTCATAATGATAATGAAAATTATGATAACAATGATAACAATGATTGATAAATATAATGATGATAATGATAATAATGATAACAATGATAACAATGATCATGATAATAATAGTAATAATGATAATGAAAACAATGATAACAATGA
>NW_020870454.1:251555-254530 GCF_003789085.1 Penaeus vannamei | reverse complement strand
TATATGTTGTGTGTGTGTGTGTGTGTGTGTGTGTGTGTGTGTGTGTGTGTGTGTGGTTGTGTGTATGTGTGTGTATTACTCGTCGTGCCTCTCACTTACATTCATATCATGTGAAATTTGATGCGAATTTAGGTGTTGTCTTATCAGTACTATGATTTGTGCTATTTACCCCTATGCTGACAACAGAGGCAGAGGTAAAATGTGTTGCCATCAACTTCTATGGTTCTGTCACGTGTATGGTCTGGCAACAATGAGTTTCCGAGTGCGCAGGATTTGGCAGGTTCAACGTGTAGCCTGAAAATTAAATGCTTAGTTACTAGTGATTGCTAGTTGGCGTCATTAAAGTGCTATATCTTAAACAATGAAAAAAAATCAATAATGTGATCTAATTGCTTATAAGACTTCTATCTTTGTTTCAGAATAGCTTAGCTGCAGATTTCCAGACAGCTGGCTCAAACCTTCAGTACACTGCAGTGGCCGAAAGATTCAACGTATTTGTTATCGAACTTCTAGAAATGCGAAGGTATTTCTTTGTTAATTCTTAAAAAGAAATTCCTAATGTTATTAACACTACCATCATATTGCAAATGCCAGACTTTGTACATTGCCATCATTTGAAATCATCAGTGCTATTTTAGTGTTTAAACAATGTAAAACTGTATTAAATGCAGGTTGTAATAGTGACAGCATTTTTTGTAGATTTGCGTACACTGAAGAATGTCTAGAAGTGTAATGGAATTGTTTCTGGCTTTATACATCTCAAAACAGACAAAAGCAATACTGAAAATGGGAAATTGAAATTTGATAACAACATTTAGAAGCTATGCTGCTTTACACAAAAAAGTAATAACAAATACCCGTTAGCTAAACAAAAATAAGTGAAAACAGAGAATTTTGAGTGACACAAATCAGATGTTCGTACAAAAAGAAAACTATGGAAACCTAAAGATGCATGTATCATCATTCGTTTAAATGTAAGGAAGCCGAAGAGTGCAGTAAGAAGCAATGCAAAGAAAAGAATAAACTGATAAACAAAAACATTTGATGTGGACTACAGCGAACATCCCGGCGAGACGTATACGGAATGCCCGTGGACTGTGGCCCGTGATTAAAAAAAAAAAAAAAAATCTTTCTTTCTCACTATAAGTAACCCTGTTTGTGAATATTCGTTTACTTTAGATCCGCCCCATTTTGATCTGTTCATATTTTCTATAATAACATCCTTTTCCTGTTGCTCTATCTTATTTGTCTAATACCAGTGTATAATAGAATTCATCAGAGAGGTAGAACCATTCAAATAGATTTATGATTAAGAAAACTATACTTATAAGGAGAAATGTGCCTATATAGATTTTTGAAGGTTGACCGAGATTTAATGTCTGACAAGTCTCGATTTGTGAAGGATTAGGACATAGTGTCGTTACTTAAAACGAAAAGGATTTTCGTTGAAGATATAAAACAGAGACAGAAGACATTATCGGCTCACGTTATTCGTCAATCGAAGATAAAGCGGAAAGTGTAAGAGTCAGAGTGAAAAAGAAGTTGGTGGATATGATGCCAGCAGATAGCCGAAGCAAGACGCACCTTTCAAAATGCCTGGTGGTGGTTTTCAGTGTCTAACATGGTGCTTGCAGATGGTGTTAATATCAAGGTCAAAGTCTATTAGATGTGCTTTACATGTTTAAGGATAATTTTGTAAACATTTCTTAATATAAGATTTATTTTTGTGAGAAAAGCGGGAAAATGTTTCTTTTGTTTTGCTTTAACTTTTTACAAACAAACCCGCATCGTACACCTGATTTTATTAAGCGGTTTCAAACAATAATATCCATCATTACGTAATTATTTGTTAGTATTTTTGAAATATACTTCCAAAAACATTAAAAGGTTCAGCACATGATGTATTCATTAATGATTCCATTTATAAAAGATTCATATATGTAATAGGAGGAATATCATGCATACTATTGTACAAAAGCGTCTTTTTATTAATAAGATTATACTTTAATGTAAGTAAGTATGAATAACACAAATTTGTTATCAGGAAAACTATTCGTTATATTCATTGTATCCGTTATACTCTTAATCAGTGTAAATCTACAGTCAATGCAAAAGTTTTATTTTCCTAAGTATATGCAGTATGTAATTTCACTTATTAACAATTACTTGATGATTACATTTTTATGCATGTATGTCAAGATATGATTTACCTTCTGTGACATCTTATGACTCCTAAACGCATCAAATGGTTTGTTGCACTAAAAAAAAGTTACAACAAAAACTTCAAGTACATGCAATGCAAGACAAGGTGACAGTACATTCATCACATATTGTAAACTGTATACCAAGGGGTTGAACTGGACAGGATTGCCAGCTACGTCAAAGGGAAAAGTCAGAAAGCAGTATATCGTGGTTGGTTACTATGGCAACCTCAGTGGCGGCAGATGCCTGTGACTGCATCCCAACATTTCACACAATGATTTTTAGATATGTTGGAGTGCAATTAATGGAAATCTTGGTATGATAACTTTCTTTCATTTACCACTCGCTAAAGAGAATTTAACAAACATTTTAGTAAACGTGTGTACACGCACAAACACACACACGTACATGGATTGTTTAATGTATTCTTTATACTATTTTAATGTGCACTTGGGAGACTGGTGATGTGTGCCAAATAGCAACATGTCGATAAAATTGTTTTGTCTTTAAAATAATTATCATCACTAATCGGTCAGAAAAAACGGTCCAGATAAGGATGTATATTTCGCTATGTATACACAAATCGGTGTATGTCTGCATGTGTGAAGAGCAAAAGAACAAACATGTCGCGGTCTTTCTGGATTATCATCATTATCGAAGTGCCATATCAAAGTCTCGCGACCATGCCTTTGGAACCTGCAGTCTCAACGACTGAACCTACCGGGCGAAGTTCTGATACGCGAGTCGTGGCTCCTTTCACGCTTCACGCATAT
>NW_020870454.1:239055-241555 GCF_003789085.1 Penaeus vannamei | reverse complement strand
CGCCGAGGGGACCGGCAGGTGGGCGAGTCGTTCGAGCGGCCAGTAATCGGTAATTTCGGGCGGAGGCCGTGACGGGCTGGCTGTGGCGGGAAGGCCTCTTCCCCGCCGTCCCGACCGCGGGGTGAATGATGGGGCTCGAGTAATTTGTTGTTATTGTCATTATCATTGTTATTATCGTGTTCTCTGTTATTACCATCATCATTATCATTGCCTAGTTCTTTCTGGTTGAGAGTATTGATATCGCGTGTTCTCTATTATTGTCATTATCATAATGATTACCATGTTTACTCCTAAATGCACAATAAGAATAAATATGACTCAGATGTTCAGTAAATATGGAGATATTTCGACGATTGCAATAGAAGCTCTAGTAATGAAAATCAGTTTTCAAGTCTATTGTTATAAATGTATTGTTATAAATGACATTTTCAGGACCATATTTACATTTCATATTTAAAGAGTTGAAGACATTGTAGAGCTTATTCTATTCAAAATAAAATGATCAGCATGAATTGAAGAATATTAATAATATTACTCACTGCATTTCTTAAATAAACAGTATGTCGGTTCTGAGTATCACTGCTAATGTCGAAATTGTATTATTATTATTATTATTAATTATTATATTATTATTATTATTATTATTATTATTATTATTATTATTATTATTGCCATCACATTTATAGTTATCATTTCATATATATTGTTATCATTATTCATGGCATTTTATTTTTATAGCCAATTACGGTTATTATTGTAAGAAGTGCTACTAAGAATATTGTTAGTGTCATCATTAGCATTGTTATTATTATTATTGTTATTGTTTTGTTGTTTTTGTTATTGTCATTATTACTATTGATTATATTATCATTATTAATATTTTCATTGTTTTATTGTTGTTTTGTTATTATTATTGTTATCATTATTATCATTAATTATTATTATTATTATTATTATTATATTATTTATTATTATTGTTATTATTATTATTATTATCATTATCATTACTATTATTGTTATTGATACTTTATTACTACTACTACTGCTACGACTATTATTGATATCATCATCATCATCATCATTACTATTAGTATTAGTATTGTTATTATCAGTATTTTGCTATTGTTATCTTTATTTTTATCTTTATAATTGTACTTACTGTAGCTTTTGTTATTATTATTATTAGCATCATTGTCATTATTAGTAGTATTATTAGCATCATTGTTATTATTATTATTATTAGCATTATTATTATTTTAGTAGTAGGTGTAGTAGTAACAACAGCAGTATTAGTAGTAGATGTCGTAGTAGTAATGAGATCATTATGAACGTTATTTTTGTATATACAATCTATTGTTATTTTTATTATTATCATTATTATTAGTGTAATTATCATTGTTATTATTATTATATCATTATCATCATCATTATTATTATTATTATTATTATTATTATTATTATTATTATTACTATTATTACTATTATTATTATTTTATTGTTATTATTATTTGCATCATCATCATCATCATCATTATTGTTACTGGTTTTATTGTCAATATTGACTGTTGTTGTTATAACTTAATATTAGTATTATTGTTATTATCATTTTCTTCTTTATTGTTAGAATTTTTACTAATACTAATTATTATTGTTATTGTTATTATTGTAATTATCGTTATTTTTATTGTTATTATTATTATTAGTAGTAGTAGTATTAGTAGTATTGTTATTATCCTTTCTTCTTCTTCTTCTTCTTATTATTATTATTATTATTGATTTTAATAATAATATTATTATTGTTGATATTGTAATTGTCACTATCATTATTAGTATCATTATCATTGTAATTATTATTATTATTGTTATTATTATTACTATTATTATTATTATTATTATTATTATTATTACTATTATTATTATTATCATTATTATTATTATTGTTGTTATTAGTATTAAAATCATTATCCTTATTATTATTGTTAAATCATCATCATAATCGTTATTATATTTTTTCATATTGCTGTCGTTTTTATTATTACTATTATCATTACTCTTCATCATTGTTATCATTATCAATAATAACAGTTACTATTATTAATATCATTATATTTTTTATTGTAATTATCATTGTAATTATTATTATTATTATTATTATTATTATTATCACTTTTATCATTATTACTATCATCATCATTATTATCATTATCATCATTATTATTGATAATACTGTAATCAACATAATTTTTATTATCATTATTATTATTGTTGTTATTGTTTTATTAATATTATTTTCATTATTATCATTATTATTGTTATTGTTTATTATTATTATTATTATATTATTATTACTGTTGTTGTTTTTGTTATTATTATTATTATTATTATTATTATTATTATTATTATTATTACTATTACTATTATTATCCATATGTTTACGATTATGATTATCATTATAATAATAATAATAATTATTATTATTATTATTATTATTATTATTATT
>NW_020870454.1:224055-226555 GCF_003789085.1 Penaeus vannamei | reverse complement strand
ATCGCCAAAAAAATGAGCGACCGGAAACGAGAACTCAAAACCGAGGGCATTTTGAGAGGAAAAGATGCGCGATGCCTAATCTCACCTAAATAACGGCTACTTGATAACGGAAACTGAGAAATACAGTGTCACTAGATCGCGGGAATTTGGTAATAATTAGGGAAACGAGCGACACGATGCGGAATTTGGTAATAATTAGGGAAACAAGCGACACGATGCGGAATTTGGTAATAATGTTAGCTGGAAACGAGCGGACCCCACACGATGCGAATTGGTTAATAATTAGGGAAAACGAGCGGGACATGATGCGGAATTTGGTATATAATTAGGAACAGCGACACGATGCGGAAATTTGGTAATAATTGGGAAACGAAGCGACATGATGCAGTAATTTGCGTAATTAGGGAAACGGAGCGACATTGATGCGGAATATGCGTAATATATTAGGGGAAACGAGCGACACAGATGCGCGATTTGGAATATTTAGGGAAACGAGCGACATGATGCGGAATTTGGGTAATAAATTAGGGAAATAAGCGTACGCTGATGCAGATTTGGTAAATAATTAGGGGAAACGAGCGACACGCATGCGAATTTGGTAATAATTAGGGAAATTAGCGACGTGGAATCCGATGTTGCGTGAAGGTCTGAGGTCCGGAAGCAGAGCGAATAATGAAGTATCTTAAAATCGGATTTCCTTATTTGTGGTACTTTATTACTCTTGTCGCTGAGGTTCTGAAGGAGGAGTGGAGGAAGGAGGAGGAGGGGTGGAGCGAGGGAGGGAGTGGAGGGAGGCAGGAGAGGAAGGCGTAGCTGCGAGGGAGAAAGGAGGAAGGAGTGGAGGGAGAGGAGGGGAAGGAGGAGTGGAGGAGGAAGGGAGGGGAGTGGAGGGAGGGAGGGAGGGAGGGAAGGAGGGAGGGAGGGAGGAAGGAGGAGCTGGGAGCGGAGGAGGGAGGATGGATGGAAGAAGGAGGCAAGGAGGAGGAGAAGTAACGGGAAAGGATAAGGGCGAGAAACCGCCGGTTATAGGCGGAGTGGGGTGCCCTTAGGCTTTCCTCTAACGGCCTTCTGGGCTAGTTGTATCGCAGAAAGGCGTTAGCCGTTCGGCCCATACGCTCGCTTCGCGCTCTTCTCTTTTTCTTTTTCAGTATATTTCTTTCTTTCTCTCTCTTCTCTCTCTCTCTCCTCTCTCTCTCTCTCTTCTCTCTCTCTCTCTCTCTCTCTCTCTCTTCTCTCTCTCTCTCTCTTCTCTCTCTTTCTCTTTCTCTTCTCTTTCTCTCTTCTTCCCTCCCTCCTCCCTCCTCCCTCCCTCCCTCCTTCCCTCGCTCCCTCCCTCCCATCTTCCCCTCCATCACCTCTCCTCCCTCCCATCTTCCCCTCCCTCCATCTTCTCTCCCTCCCACCCTCCCTCCCTCCCTCCCTCCCTCCTCCCCTCCCTCCCTCCCTCCGTCCTTCCCTCTTCCTTCTTTACCCCTCTCCTTTCCTCCTCCCATCCCTCCGCCCATTCCAAAATCCATCCCATCCATCCCATCTCTCCCGTCCGTCATCTCCCGTCTCCTCCTCTCCCTCCATCATCCCATTCCTCCCTTTGTCTCTCTCCTTCCTTCTTGCCCTAATATTCTCGTGATGCTTCTTCGCAATTTCTCGCCGCTCGTTCCAACACCGATGCCTTGGCGCTGCGGGTTCGAGGGGCACTCAGCTGTCCGGCACTGAGTGTGAGAGCCTAGCCGTGACCTTGTTTCTGGCTGGCGGCACCGGTCGGTCAGAGGCATGACCTTTTCCTGCTTCTGTTTTTCGAGGCGTGTTTTTCCTTCGGTCTTTAGAGGATATGGATTACGAAAACTTTTTTTTTTTTTTTTTTTTTTTTCTTGTCGTATTTGCTCCTCTATCTCTCTCGTTCGTTCTCGCTCGCTCTGTCGGCTGACGATGTGTCTGATTCTTGGGTTTTTGTTGGGTCTTTCTCTGTCTTCCCTTCTCCTTTCTCTCTCTTTCTCCCTCTTCTCTCCCTCCCTCTGCTCCTCCCTCTCTTCCTCTCTCTCTCTCCTCTCTCTCCCTCCTCTCTTCTCTCCCTCCCTCTCTCTCCCTCTCCTCTCTCCCTCCCTCTCCCTCTCTCCCTCCCTCCCTCTCTCCCTCCCTCCCTCCCTCCCTCTCTCTCCTCCCTCTCCCTCCCTCTCTCTTTCTCCCTCCCTCTCTCTCCCTCTCTCTCTCTCTCTCTCTGAAAACAGAATTAACCGCATTTCATCCGTAAGTCGATAATTCTGTTTACATATTTTAAAATTAAGTCGTTGATATCACCGTCTTCCGGTTGTGGCTTCGATAATGGCGGCGTTAGAGTGAAAGTGACAACGTGGAAATAACAGGGCGAGCGAGGTGGTGATGGACGGTTGTGAAATTCGCCGATAACATTAATAATATTACGGAGATAAATGGGTGGTGTAAAGATAATGTGCACCGGCGTTGGGCTGCGCAGAGATTGTATAGGAAGAGGCAGTGTTTTTCT
>NW_020870454.1:216555-219055 GCF_003789085.1 Penaeus vannamei | reverse complement strand
GAGAGAGAGAGAGAGAGAGAAAAAAGAAAGAAAGAAAGAAAGGAAAGAAAAAAAGCATATGTCATACCGAGGAAAATAGATGCCTTTGTAAGCAATGGACAAGCATGTTCAAGAGCAGCTGTAGGACCGGGGGTAGGATGCATGGGTCGTCCGTCTTAGCATGTACTGAAGTTGCGGGTTGGGTGGGAGGCGGAGGGAGGAGGAGGGGGAGGGGAGGGAGGGGAGGGCATGAGGAGAGGAAGGGAGGGGAGGGGACGGAAGAGGGGAGGTGAGGGGAGGGGAGAGGTGGATAGGATGGGAGGGGAAGGAAGAGGGGAAGTGAGGGAGGTAGGAGGAGGAGAGGGAAGGGAAGGAAGGGGGGAAGGTAAGGAGATAAGGGAGGGGAGGGAGGGGTGAGGAGGTAAGGGAAGCGGAGGGGGAAGGAGGTTAAGGAGATAAGGAGAGGGGGAGGAGGGTGGGTAAGGAAAATAGGAGGGAGGGAGAGGAGGTAAAATGAGTGGCAGGGAGGAGGAGGGGAGGGGGGTAGGGAAGTCGTGTTTAGGAAATGTTTTCGGGCCGTTTTTACCTCGCTCTTTATACTACGACCTCCCCCCTCCCCCTCCCCCCCACTCCGTCTCTCTTCTCTTTCTTTAGAGGAAATTCTTATATTCTCTTTTCCTCAGTGATCATGAAAGGCTTCAATAGCTTGTTTATATTTTTGTCTGTTCGCATCAAAATGGTATGCGGAAGAACTTCTGTTTTCGAATGAAAGAGAAATATGTGCAGAAAAAGTGGAACTGTGCAGCATGCCTGGTATCCTGATAACTTTGATAAGGAATTTATACACGTCGATAGCTCGCGAGTAAGTGGTATATCCAGCGCTGGGATTTGGTTTGTCTTTAGTAAAGATTTGTGAAAGACCTTCGCCGTTTTTAAGTTTTTTGTGTGTAATCGCTTGTGCGTGTGCATATATAGATAGATAGATATAGATAGATAGATTAGAATTGATTGATTGATTGATTGATTGATTGATTAGATAGATAGATAGATAGATAGATAGATAGATAGATAGATAGATAGATATAGATAGATAGATAGATAGATAGATAGATAGATAGATAGATAGATATAGATAGATAGATAAGATAGATAATAGATAGATAGATAGATAGAGATAGATAGATAGATAGATAGATAGATAGATAGATAGATAGATAGATAGATAGATAGATAGATAGATAGATAGATATAGATATAGAATGATTTATTTACTTCTTTATTTATTTATTTATTGAATAATATGTACATATATGTATTTTTTTAACAAAATAAGTTTAAGGCTAGGTATTGTGTGTGTGTGTGTGTGTGTTTGTGTGTGTGTGTGTTTGTGTGTGTGTGTGTGCGTGTTGTGGTGTGTGTGTTGTGTGTGTGTGTGCGTTTGTGTGTACATACGTACGTGGAGGCGCACCCGCTTCCGCCATGCAGTTTCGTGAACGTAGAGGCACTTCGTTATAAGAAATGAAATGTTTGTTCAGCGGAGGCCGGACGAGCGACATCGATGTCCGGATAACGCGACCCTGGAACGAGTATCCGGGAGATCGCAGCCAGTTCCGGGGCGATTATACGGGTGATGTGTACCCGGGAGAGGGGAAGAAGGGAGGGAGAAGGAAGAGGGGGAGGGAGAGAGAGGGAGAGAGAGAGAGGTAGGAATAAGGAAAGGAAGAGAGGGGAGAGGGAAGAAAGAGATAGAGAGGTAGGGAAAAGGGGGAGGGAACGGGCGAGGGAGAGAGGGAGAGAAAGATAGAGAGGTAGGAAAAAAAGGGGAGGAAACGGGGGAGGAGAGGAGAGAGAAAGATAGAGAGGTAGGAATAAGGAGGAAGGAAGGAAGAGGGGGAGAGGGAGAGAGAGATAGAGAGGTAGGGAAAAAGGGGGAAGGGAACGCGGGGAGGGAGAGAGAGAGAGATAGAGAGTAGAGAAAAAAGGGGGGAGAGTAGGGAAAAAGGGCGGGACGGGGGATGGGAGAGAGAAGAGAGAAAGATAGAGGAAGGTAGGAATAAGGGGGGGAGGAACGGCGGGAGAGGAGGAGAAAGAGAGAGAATAAGGGGGGAGAGAGAGAGATAAGAGGAGGGTAGGGAAAAAGGGGGGGAGGGGAGAGAGAGAGGAGAAAGAGAGGTAGGGAAAAAAAAGGGGGAGGAGAGAGCAGAGAGGGTAGGAAAAAAGGGGGGAGGGATAGAGAGAGAAGAGAGAGAAAGAGAGGTAGGGAAAAAAGGGGAGAGGGGTAAAAAACGCAAGAATAAGAATAAAGAAAAACGAGATTAAACTTCTTCTTTTTTAAATTTAATTCGCAACGAGAACTTGTTGTGGAAGTGGTTCGTGTCGCGGTCTGTTGATGTTTGGATGATTGGGTGACCCTCGGCCTGCTGTGAGGAATGTGAGTGCGGAACAGCGGTGCATACGTTTACGTGCCATTCTTACGTACGAGAGGGGGGGAGGAAAGGGGGAGGGGGGGGGAAAAGGGGAG
>NW_020870454.1:211274-214768 GCF_003789085.1 Penaeus vannamei | reverse complement strand
CGTAATATGAGGAAGCTGAATGCGCTAGGAAATATGGGTGAGAGAAAATATTTAGACAGAGACCGAGAAAGGGAGAGAAGAAGAGGAAAGAAGAAGGAGGAGAGGGAGGAAGAGGAGAAAGAAGATGTAGAGGAAGAAGAAAGAAGGAAAAGGAGGAGAAGAAAAAGAAAAGAAGAAGAAGAAGAAGAGAGAGAGAGAAGAGAAAGAGCAGAGAGAGAGAGAGAGAGAGAGAGAGAGAGAGAGAAGAGAGAGAGAGAGAGAGAGAGAGAGAGAGAGAGAGAGGAGAGAGAGAGAGAGAGAGAGAGAGAGAGAGAGAGAAGAGAGAAGAGAGAGAGAAGAGGAGAAGAGAGAGAGAGAGAGTAGGAGAGGAGGAGAGGAAAGGGAGGGGAGAAGAGAGAGGAGCTAGAGAGCGAGAGAGAGAGAGAGAGCGAGAGATGAGAGAAGAAGAGAGAGAGAGAGAGAGAGAGAGAGAGAGAGAGAAGAGAGAGAGAGAGGAGAGGAGAGAGAGAGAGAGAAGAGAGGAGAGAGAGAGAGAGAAGAGAGAGAGAGAGAGGAGGAGACGAGAGAGAGAGAGAGAGAGAGAGAGAGAGACTGAGAGGAGAGAGAGAGAGCGAGAGAGAAGAGAGAAGAGAGAAGAGAGAGAAGAGAGAGTAAAGAGAGAAGAGAGAGAGAGAGAGACAGAAGAGGAGAAGAGAGACAGATAGAGAGAGAGAGAGATTACACAGAGAGAGAGAGAGAGAGAGAGAGATGAGAGAGAGAGAGAGAGAAGAGAGAGAGAGAGAGAGATAGGAGAGAGAGAGAGAGAAGAGAGAGAGAGAGAGAGAGAGAGGAGAGAGAGAGAGAGAAAGACAGAACAGAAAAAAAAAAGAGAAAAAAAACAGAAGAAAAGAACAGAAAAGCCACAAAGAAAAAGACATAAGGAGAAGGAGACACTGAGAAACGAGAAAAGAGACGAGAAAAAGAAAGAACAGAGAAAGAGAGTGCTTCAAGAAAGCCCCTCGTCTAGTTTCAGCCGTTGTTGCAAAGGGGGAATATTGACAGTTCGCAACACTGCAATCGCTCATAATAGACAAAGACTTTAGGTCGATGATGCTTGGAAGGGAGAGGAGGAGGAGGAGGAGGAGAGAGGAGGAGGAGAGGAGCGAGAGGAGGAGGGTGGAGGAGTGGTGGTGGTAAAGAAGGAAGCTAAGGAGGGGAGGAGTAGGAAGAAGAGAAAGTTAAAAAACGAAAGAAGGGAGAAAGGGAAGGGAGGAAAGGGCAAAGGGGAGAGAAAGAAGGGAGAAAGAGAAGGCAGCAGATAACGAGGGTGAAGGGGAAGGACGAATAAAGGAAATATAGAAAGGGAATAGGCGATAGAGGAAGGAGGAAGGGGACGAAAGAAAGGATGAGGGAGCAAGCGAGAAGTGAAGAGGAGAGAAGGAAGAATAGAGGAGGAGAAGGAAAGAAAGAAAGAAGAAAGAAGAGACGACAAACAAGGGGGGAATGAGAAGAAAGCAGAAAGAAGTAAAGGAGGAGAGGAAAGGGGAAAGAGAAGGATGAAGTGGAGAAAAGAAAGGAAAAGAAGGAAGTGGAATAACAACAAAGACACACACAACCTGCAAACCCACTCACACGACACACACCACACACGCAACACGACACACACACACACACACAACACACACACTCAAACACAGCACAGCAGACACACACACACAAGACACACAGAACAATCACACGCACACACACACACACACACAATCACACACACACACACACACACACGTCCAGATACGCACCACACACACGTACACAGACAAACGACACACCACACAACACACACCACACACACACCACACACACAGACCACACACACACACACACACACACACACATACACACACACAACACAGACACACACACACCACACACACTACACAACACACACGACACACAGACCACACAGACAGACACACACACACACACACACACACACACACACACACACACAGCACACACACACAACACACACACACACACACACACACACACACACACACACAACAGCCCACACACACACGCACACACAACACACATGAAGGAAAACGAAAGAAAGACAGAGAGAAAAGAATTAACAGGAGGAAAAGGGTTTGAGGAGGGGGGGGGGACCAGAAAGCAAATGGAAGAGAGAAAGGAAGGGAGGGGAGAAGAAAGGAGAGAAGGGAAGGGAGGGGAGAATAAAGAAGAGAAGGGAAGGGAGGGAGAGGAAGGGAGAGAAGGAAGAGATAAAGGAAAGGGAGAGAAAGCAAGAGAGGAGGGAAGGGAGGGGGGGGATGGGAGAGAGAAGAGGAAAGGAGAGAAGAGAAGGGAGGAAAGAGGAGGGGAGAGAAAGGGAAGAGAAAAGAGAAGAAAGAGAGAATGGAAGGGAAGGAAGAGGAAAGGAAAGAAGGAACGAAGAAAGGGAGAGGAAAAAAAAGAAAAGGAAATGAGAGAATCGAAGGAAGAGGATGCGAGAAGAAACGAAAGAAGAAGAAGAATCAAAGATAGAAAGAGAAGAACGAAGAAGTATAAGAATAGAGAGAAGGGAGAGGAAAAGGGGAGAAGGAGAGGGAGGATGAGACGTTGTAGCAATGGCCTTCATTATTGGTTGTTGGAGTCATGGCCTGATGAAGCTGAAGAAGAGGAAGAATCAAAAGATAGAAAGAGAAGAAGTGAAATGAAGAAATAAGGAGAAGAAGAAAGAGAAAAGGGAGAAGGGAGAGAGAGGATGAGACGTTGTAGCAATGGCCTTCATTATTGATGTTGGAGTAATGGCCCTGATGAAGCTGAAGAAGAGGAAGAATCAAGGAGAGAAAGAGAAGAATGAGAGAAAGAGAAGAAGTATAGAGAAAATAAGAGAGAAGGGAGAGAAAAAAAGGGAGAGGGAGAGAGAGGAATGAAGACGTTCGTAGCAATGGCCTTCATGTATTGATTGGAGTTAATGGCCCTGATTGAAGCTGAGAAGAGGAAGAATCAAGGAAGAGAAGAGAAAGAAGAAGAAGAGAAGAAGTAATAGAAAATAAGAGAAGAAGGGAGAGGGAGAGGGGAGAGAGGGAGGGGAATGCACTGGATCAGGGTAGGCTAGACGTTGTAGCAATGGCCTTCATTATTGATGTTGGAGTAATGGCCCTGATGAAGCTGAAGAAGAGGAAGAATCAAGGAGAGAAAGAGAAGAAGAGAAGAAGAAAGAAGTATAGAGAAGAAGGGAGGAAAAAAGGGAGAAGGGAGAGGGAGAAGGGAATGAGACGAGTTGTAGCAATGGCCTTCATTATGATGTTTGGAGTAATGGCCCTGATGAAGCCCTGGTCGGTTTTCATCGTAATGACTTGCTTCGAGACTCCCCGGCCTTTGTCCCCTCGCTCTTGAGATGTGAAAGATGATTTTTCTCCCTCTGTCTCTCCCTCTCTTCTCCTCTTACTTGCCTTTTTTGTATTGTTATTCTGTTTCTTCTTTCGTTTATCTCTCTTCTTCTCTTC
>NW_020870454.1:193774-203774 GCF_003789085.1 Penaeus vannamei | reverse complement strand
AGGCTGCCCTTTTGAATTATTTATCCATCCGTTGAGAGAGAGAGAGAGAGAGAGAGAGAGAGAGAGAGAGAGAGAGAGAGAGAGAGAGAGAGAGAGAGAGAGAAGAGAGAAGAAGAGAGAGAGAGAGAGAGAGAGAATATATAGATATATATATAGAGTGAGAGAGAGAGAAGTAAATATAATGAATGAATGAGGAAAAGTCGAAGCGGGGGGAGGGGGAGAGGGGGGGAAGGGGCGCTCCTCAGCATGAATAAGCAAGTGGGCGAATCCTGAAGCCGCGACATGGCCTTCCACCGTGGTCAGCTGGGGCGGGTCTTTGTTTTTGTCTTTGTCTTTGTGTCTTTGTCTTTGTTTCTTGTCTTTGTTTGTCTTGTCTTTGTCTTCTTGTTTCTTTGTCTTTGTTTTTGTCTTTGTCTTGTCTTTGTTTTTTGTCTTTGTCTTTGTTTTTGTCTTTGTCTTTTGTCTTTGTCTTTGTTTTTGTCTTGTTTTTGTCTTTGTCTTTTTTTGTCTTTGTCTTTGTCTTTGTCATTTGTCTTTGTTTTTTTTGTCTTTTTTGTCCTGTTTTTGTTTTTGTCTTTGTCTTTGTTTTTGTCTTGTCTTTGTTTTTCTTTGTCTTTGTTTTTGTCTTTGTTTTTGTTTATTACCTTTTATTGTTTGGTTGCTTTGGAAGGAAGTGGAGTTGGAGAGTGAGAAAGAGAGGAGGTAGAGGAGGGGGAGAAGAGAGGTCTGAAAGCAGGCAGTGGAGAGGAAGAAGGAGAGGGAGGGAGGGAGAGAGAAGAAGAAAGAAAGAAAGAAAAGAAGAGAAAGAAGAGAAAGAAGAAAAATAAAAGAAAGAAATATAGAGAAACAAGACAGAGAGAGAGAGAGAACTTAGGCAAGATAGTTCTAAAAGGACAAATGGACGTGCTTAGATTCGCTATTAAGAGAACAAGCCTTCAGCAGTGCACCCTGCTTAGACAAAGACACACAGGAAACAAGACAACACTATCACATCTCTCTCTTGTTTATATTTACTTCGTGTTTTTTAAGTATTCCCGTGTTTGCGCTTTTTTTTGTTTGTGCTTGTTTGTTTGGTTTGTTCTTGTTTGTTTGTGCTTGTTTTGTTTGCTTGTTTGTTTGTGCTTGTGCGTTTGTTTGGGTTTGTGTTTTTCTTGTTGGTTTTGTTTGTTTGGTTCTTGTTTGTTTTGTTGTGGTTTGTTTTTTGTTTTCTTGTTTGTTTGTGCTTGTGCGTTTTTTGCTTGTTTTTGTTTGCGTCTTGTTTGTTTGTCTACGTGTTTTTGTTTGCGTCATAGCTTCGGTGTGTGTGTCGCACTCTCCACCACCCCCCCCCCCCCATTGTACCATAGGTCCAATATCGTATGTGGTGAGAATACGATTTCAGACCTTATCGCACTCCGCCTCTCCCCGACCAATTTTTTTCTTCTTCTTCCTTACTCTAAAGAAAGTTTTACTCGTTCTGCTCAGAGATCTACAAGCAGACAAAGCGAAAGTCGAAAATGGAATTGATAACAGAGGCCGCTATATAACCTACAGTTTTTTTTTCTTCTTCTTTTAGAATATTTTGAATATTCCAAGTTTTTTTTTTCTTTATTATTTTTTATTATTTTTTTTTAGAATATTTTGAATTTCCAATAAAGGTGTCTGTGGGGAGGAGAAATAGAAAAAAAAAAGGTCTGAGAGAGAATGAATAAATAGCTTGGTTGGTCTTTTCGTTTCTTGTGCTGTAAAGATATTCGTTTGTATTTTTTCCTTTTTTTTTTTTTTTTTTTGATGTGGTATTTGCATTTTGCTTCAAAAGAACGAGTGGCATTTGTATTGAAGAATATGTGAGGCTTGGAGAATTTAACGAGAATGGGATTTTGTTAGAACGTTTGTTACAAGATCGAGGTTGTTTTGTTGTTAGTTTTATTTATTAATTATTTAGTATTATGTATTATTGTTGGTATTATTGTTGTTATTGTTATTATTGTTATTATTATTGTTATTATTATTATTACTATTAACTATTATTATATTATTATATTATTATTACTATTACTATTACTATTACTATTACTATCATGAATTTGTTTATTTTTTGAGGCGTTAAGATTTTATTTTGTGTTGTATTAAAGAGATCATGAGAATATCTGACGGCCTTCTTTTTATATCTTATTCGTGAGAACTTTTTTGTTTCGTGTTTCGAGTATTTAATAGATGGATGATCTAGAGATTGATATTCCTTTAGATTAGCTAGAATTTTTTTTTTTTTTTTCTTTCGTTTTTATGATGATTGGAGTTTTTGCGATGGTGTCGTAAGCATCAGAGGTAGATAAGGACGATTATATTTCGTTGAGTTGATAGATTTCTGCTGCTCTTCCCCTTTCTCCCTCCCCCTTCCCCTCCCCACCTTTCCTCTCACCTCGTCTCTCCCTCTCTTTCCCCTCCCACCCCTCCCACCTCCCTCCTCCTCCTCCTCCCACCTCCTCCATCCTCCTCCTTCCTCCACCCCTCACTCTCCCTCCCACCCCTCACTCCTCCTCCTCTCCTCCTCCCTCCCACCTCTTCCCCCTCCCCAATCCCTCCTCCCCCCCTTCCCTCCCTCCTCCTCCTCATCCCCCCTTCCTCCTCTCCTCCTCCCTCCTACCCTTCCCCCTCCCTCCTCTCCTCCCCCTCCCACTCCTCCTCCTCCTCCTCCTCCTCCTCCTCCCTCCCCTCCTCCTCCTCCCCCTCCCACGCTCCTCCTCCTCTCCTCCTCCCTTCTCCTCCCTCCCACCTCCTCCTGCCTCCTCCTCCTCCCTTCTCCCTCCCCCTCCACCCCCCTTCCTCCTCCGCCCCTTCTTCCCTCCCTCCTCCCATCCCTCCCACCTCCCTCCTCCTCCTTCTCCCTCCTCGCTCCCCCCCTTCCCCCTCAATCCTCCCCCTTCCACCCTTCCCATCCTTCTAACCCTTCCCCTCCCTCCTCCTCCTCCTCGTACGCACCCCCTCCCCACTCCTCCCTCCTGCCTCCCACCCCTTTCCCTCCACCTCCTCCTCCCACCCCTCCCTCCTCCTCTCCCCACCCCTTCCTCCTCCTCCTCCTCCTCCCACCCCTTCCTCTCCTCCTCCTCCTCTCCACGGCCCCTTGCCTCCTCCTCCTCTCCTCCTCCCCGCTTCCTCCTCCTCCTCCTCCTCCTCCTCCTCTTCCCACCCTTTCCCACCCCCTCCTCCTCCTCCCACCCTCCCACCGCCTTCCTCCACCTCCTCCCTCCACCCTTTCCCTCTCTCCTCGTACCACCCCTCCCACCCCTTCACCCTCCCAAGCCTTCCTCCCCTCCCTCCAACCCCCTCCCACCCCCTCCTCCTCCTCCTCTCCCACCCGTCCTCCTCCTTCTCCCTCCTCCTCCCACCCTTCCCCCCTCCACTCCTCCGCCGCCTTCCACCCTTCCCCTCCTCCTACCCCTTCCCCTCACCTCCTCCTCCTCCTCGTACCACCCCTCCCCACTCTCCCTCCTCCTCCCACCCCTTCCCCTCCACCTCCTTCCTCCACCCCTCCCTCCTCGCTCCTCCTCCCACCCCTTCCTCCCCTCCTCTTCTCCCACCCCTTCCTCCTCCTCCCTCTCTCCCACCCCCTTCCTCCTCCTACCTCCTCCACCGCCCGCTTCCTCCTCCTCCTCCTCCTCCTCCCTTCCTCCTCCTCTCCTCCTCGCTCCTCCTCCCTCCTCCTCCACCCTTTCCCACCCCTCCTCCCTCCTCCACCCGCTCCCACCCCTTCCTCCACCTCCTCCTCCCACCCTTTTCCTCCTCCTCCTCGTACCACCCCCTCCACCCCTTCACCCTCCCACCTCCTCCCCCTCCCTCCAACCCCCTCCCACCCCCTTCCTCCTCCTCCTCTCACCAGCTCCCTCCTCCTTCCTTCTCCCTCCTCCTCCCACCCCTTCCCCTCACTCCTCCCCCTTCCCACCCTTCCCTCCTCTACCCTTCCCCTCCCTTCCTCCTGCCTCGTACGCCACCCGCCCTCCCACCTCCCCCTCCTCCTCCCCCCCCTCACTCCTCCTTCCTCCTCCCTCCCTCCCACCCCTTCCCCACCCCCTGCCTCCTCCTCCCTCCTCCCTCCCTCCTCCAACCTCCTCCCACCCCTTCCCTCCTCCTCCTTGTCCACCTTCCCCCTCCTCCTCCCACCCCTCCCACCCCTTCTATCCTTTCGAAGCGTGGCGGAAGCTCGGCGTGTTGTTGAAGCCGTTGCTGAGGCTTCGCGGAGACACCTGGAAGGAGGCGCGGTTCGGCTCTTCTTTTGATGGTGGCAGATCTTGGCGTTGGGGGGCGCTCTCCTGCTGCCTTCTGCTTCTGCTTATTCTGCTGTTTCTTCTTCTTCTTTCTTCTCCTTCTTCTTCTTGCTCCTTATTTTGCTTTTTTTTTACATTATTTGGCACGTTTTTGTATTCGGCTGTTCTTTTTTTGTCTTGTTTTCTTGGTTTTTTCCCTTCTCCTTTTATTCGCAGTTTTTCTTAATTATTTGCATGTTGTGTATTCGCGACTTATGTTTTTTCTTGTTTTTTCTTTATTTTCCTTTCTTGTGTGTTGGTGTTGCGCTTATTTTTTGTTCTTTTGTTTTTTCTTGGTTTTCCTCTTTTTTTTTGTGGTTGTTTCGCGCTTTATTTTTTGTTTTTTCTTGATTTTCCTTTTCTTAAGATTTGTGGTTCTTGTTAAACGCTCTTTCGTAGGTTGTTGTATTTTTTTTTTTTTTTTTTTTACAAGTTGGTGAGGTTTATTTAGTAGTTTTCTTTCTCTAATCTTGTGGGTTTTATCTTATTGTATCGCCTGTTGTCTAATTATCTTTATTATTAAAGGCCATGCGAGATATTTATGTGAATAACGTTAATGATAGCGTCGCTTTCTTTTATTTTCTTTTATTATTTTATTCTATTTTATTTTATTATTTTTTTCTTTTATTTTATTTTCTATTCTTTATTTTATTTTATTTCTTTTATTTTCCCTTTCGTTTTTTAATTTTTTGTTTTCAGTTTTAATGTTTTTTTTTATTTTATTTTCTGCCTCTTGCGTTTTTCATTTTTGTTTTCAATCTTATTTTTGTTTGTTTTTCTGTTTCCGTTTCTTTTTCTTTCTTTCCCTGTCTTTTTTTTTTTTTTTTTTTTTTTTTTTTTTTTTTTGCTTTTTTTTTTTTCTTCCTATTTTTTGTTTGGTGTTGAATTGGGATTTTATTTGGGATTTTATTTCCTCATTTTTTCCCACGAGGTTAAATTGTGTTCATGTTGATCATTAATAACGCGGTAAATCGTCGCTATTACCACCATTACCATTATCGTTGCTCTTGTTATTGCTGTTGCTGTTGTTCTTGCAATGACTACCGTTGTTTTAATTGTTCTTGTTGCAGCCTGTCATTATTTCCCGGTATTTTTCATTTTTATTTTTTTCGTGTTATTGCTGTTGCTGTTTTATTTTTTAATTTTATTTGTTTTTATGTTGCAATGACTACCGTTGTTTTAATTGTTCTTGTTGCAGCCTGTCATTATTTCCCGGTGTTTTTTATTTTTATTTTTTTTTCCCGTCGACACTTATCATGGCCGCCATCCAATAACGAGCGCGGGATTGGTAATTAAATAACGAGTATTGTCGCCATTGCGAGTATTACCGTTATTATGATGATGTGGAGGAGAATGCTGATGGCTCAGCTGTTGGGCACTAATACGAATGGATTGCACGGTGGCATGACACGGGGGGGGGGGGGATGGCTTCTCTTCCGGGGAACGGTTACTTGCAAACAAACAAACAAACAAGAGGAGGAGCGTAGATAAACTAACAAACAAACAGACAAACAAGAGGAGGAGAGAAGATAAACAGAGAAACAGACAGACAAAAACACGGGCAAACCGATAAACTATTTACCCAAAGATATATAAACAAGGAAGTAAAGAAACTGAGACAAATAGAGGCAGTGGAAGAAACAGTGTCAGACAACACAAACAAGACAGACAAACCCAAATTAACCAAACCAATAGTAAATGAAGATTTTTTCGTGCTCAGTTCCAGACGAAATGACAGCGGTTGGTGATCCTACTTCTGTTGTTGTTGTTGTTGTTGTTTTTGTTGTTGCTGTTGTTGTTGTTTGTTGCTGTTCTTGCTGTTGCTTGCTGTTGTTGTTGTTGTTGTTTTTGTTGTTGCTGTTTTTGTTTTTTGTTGTTTTTGTTTTGTTTTGTTTTTGTTGTTGTTGTTGTTGTTGCGATGACGACCTCGAGTACTGGGGACTGGCTGCTTGGGATCCCCGTGTTGTTGCTCTTGTTAAAGACTGTTATTGTTTTTTATGATGATGAGTGATATTGTTATTATGTTATTACTATTATTATTATTATTTTTTGTTATTACTATTATCATTGTTGTTATTTATTATTTTATTGTTGTTATTCTATTATTATATTGTTTTGTTATTACTATTATTATTGTTGTTGTTATTACTATTATTATTTTATTACTACTTACTATATTATTACTAGTAGTAATTAGTATTGTTATCTTCCACTCGTAACTTTTCTCCGTATTCTCAAACCGCATAAGGTTGATTATTGCGATTTTTTTGTTTATTTTGGTTTATTTATATTGCTTAGTTATATACTTAGAAATTGTAATTGTTGGTTGTTAATCTTTTTCTTTATTGTTTTGCAGGTGAGTGGACTATCTAAAGGAAGGAAAGGAGGAAGAAAGAAAGGAAGAAAGGAGGTGAGGAAATTGAAAAGTTGAAGCAGTTAATTTGGAATATATACAGAGAGAGAGAGAGAGGTAAGTAGGTAGGTAGGTAGATAGATAGATAGATAGATGGGTAGATGGGTAGATAGATGGGTAGATGGGTAGATGGATAGATGGATAGGTAGGTAGATAGATAGATAGATAGATAGATAGATAGGTAGGTAGATAGGTAGGTAGGTAGGTAGGTAGATAGGTAGGTAGGTAGGTAGATAGATAGATAGTAGAAATACAGTGAAGATAGATATAGTGAGCCAGGAAGAGGAAGGAGAAAGAGGAAAACATAAATGGCGAAGACCTTAAAAAAAAAAAAAAAAAAAAAAAAATATATATATATATATATATATATATATAGATATAGATAGATAGATAGATAGATAGATAGATAGATAGATAGATAGATAGATAGATAGATAGATAGATAGATAGATAGATAGATAGATAGATAGATAAAAACGGCATTTCTCTGAAAATCTCTGTGAAAGTAAAAAATAAAGATAGCAATTATAATCCCTTTGTGTGATAAACGGAGGCGACGGTAGGGGGGGGGGGAGGGAAGATAGAGACAAAACAAAAGTGGTAATCCTTTCCCGGGAGATAGAAGAAAGGGGAAGAAGTGCAAATGAAAAAGCGGCGGTAATCCCACTGAGCGATAAAAACGAGGCTAAAGGAAACGAAGGGATAAAGCAAGGAATGGCAATCACTGAGATAAAAACAGGGGCGAAGGCAAGCGAGAAGAGAAAGATAACAGTGATAATTCCTTTTTGCGAATCCTCTTATCACAACTGAATGCGATGATTATGATGCTGAAGGGATGTTGATAACCGTAGAAGAGGCGGAAGAGAAGACACCCAACCATAAAAAAAACAACCAACACCACAAACAACACCACCAACCACAATAACAACCAACAACAACAACCACAACAACGCACACAGCAACCAACCAACAACCACAACAAACAAACCAACAAACCACAACAAACACACAACCAACACACAACCAACAACACAAACAAACACCCCAACAAAACAACACCAAACAACCACAACAACCACCAACAACCACAACAACCAACACCAACAACCACACACAACCAACCACAACGCACAACAACCAACCCAACAACCACAACAAACAACCAACAACCACAACAAACACCCAACAACCACAACAACCAACCACACCAAAAACAACAAAACACCCACAAAAACAACCACAACAACACCACAACAAACACCACAACAACAACCAACCACACCAACAAACAACCACACAACAACAACACAAAACAAACAAACCACAAAACACACAACCAACAACCACAACCAAACAAACAACACAACCACAACAAACAACCAACCCACAACAAACAAACCACAACAAAACCCAACAACCAACAACAAACAAACAACAAACAACCATCAACCACAACAACCACCACAACCACAACAAACAACCACAACAACCAACACCCACAACAACCAACCAACAACCACAACAAACAACCAACAACCACAACAAACAACCACAACAAACACCCAACAACCAACAAAACAAACAACAACCAACAACAAACAAACAACAAACAACCATCAACCAAAACCAACAACAACAAACAACCAACAACCACACATAGATAACAAGCGGAAAAACATATCACTTCGTTTTCCAATTAATGACACGAAGAAAGAGAAGCCATTTGGGTAAGTAGGTAATTATGCACAGCAGTGTTGCCATTTCCGCGATCCTTGTCATTATTATTATTATTTTTTTTTCCTTTCCTTTGAAGTGATCAATGAATACGCGGTTAACGGTGACAATGTCGACGAGGATGATATTACTTCTTCATTATTCGCGGGCGGGCCATTAGCAATTCCCGGCGTTATCGGGTTCCCGCTGCAGCAAAGGAACTTGGCATATATCGACACTGCCAGCGTTGCCAGTCCGGGGGTCGCGGGATTGTTGTTGCACCTTTGCAGCGTTTGCCAGTCCGGGGGTTGGGGGATTGGGCACTTGCAGCGTTGCCCAGTCCGGGGTGGCGGGATTGGGCACCTTTGCAGCGTTTGGGCCAGTCCCGGGAGGGGGAAAATTGTGCACCTTGGCAGCGTTGCCAAGTTCCGGGGGTGGCAGGATTGGGCACCTTTGGCAGGCGCGTTGCCTAGTCCCGGGGGGTGGCGGGATTGGGCACCTTTGCAGCGTTGCCAGTCCGGGGGTCGCGGGATTGTGGCACCTGTTGCAGCCCACCATTTGCAGCGTTGCCAGAGTCCGGGGGGGGAATTGGGGCACCTTTGCAGCGTTGCCAGTCCGGGAGGGGGAGGATTGTGCACCTTTGCGCAGTTCAAATTGTGCACCTTTGGCAGCGTTGGCCAGTCCGGGAAGGGGGAAAATTGTGCACTTGGCAGGGCGTTGCCAGTTCCAGGGAGGGGGAAAATTGTGTGCACCTTTGCAGCGTTGCCAGTCCGGGGGTTGGGGAATTGGGCACCTTTGCAGCGTTGCCAGTCCGGGTTGCAGGGATTTGTGCACCTTTGCAGCGTTGCCAGTCCGGGTTGCGAAGAATTGTGCACCTTTGCAGCGTTGCCAAGTCCGTGGGGTCCAGAAAATTGTGCACCTTGCAGCGTTGCCAGTTGCAGAATGGTGCACCTTGCAGCGTTGCCAGTCGGGAGAAATGTGCACCTTGCAGCGGTTGCAGTCCGGGAGGGGGAGGATTGTGCACCTTTGCAGCGTTGCCAGTCCGGGAGGGGGGAAATTGTGCACCTTTGCCAGCGTTCCAGTCGGGAGGGGGAATTGGGCACCTTTGCAGCGTTGCCAGTCCGGGAGGGGGGAAATTGTGCACCTTTGCAGCGTTGCCAGTCCGGGAGGGGGAAAATTGTGCACCTTTGCAGCGTTGCCAGTCCGGGGTTGCAGAATGGTGCACCTTGCAGCATTGCCAGTCCGGGAGGGGGGAAAAAGGATTTAAAAAGGCAGTGTCATGGCGGAAAATTGAACATGGGCCTGGGCAGTCATTAATTTTAATTTTATGTTTTTTCCACGTTTATCTTAACCCGACGAATTGGATGATCCCTGACAAACGTGTCAAATTTTCGCGCCATGACACTGCTCTTAATTTTTTTTTTGGTTTTTTTTTTTTTCCCTCCCGGACTGGCAACGATGAAATGATCAAATCCATGGAATTTAATTTAACGAAAATAAGGATGGAATTCCTGTTCACTGTTGCCACTTTGATGGGTTAAAGGTCCGAGTTGCCATCCTTAGGGTTGCCACACCGGGCTGACCCCCCCTC